>JAHPZR010054842.1:0-11872 GCA_019787425.1 Platygyra sinensis | reverse complement strand
CAATGTATAATAATGTGTTTATCGAACTAATAATATACATTAAAAAAATTACTCGATTCTGATTGGTAGAGAGCAGTGCAGTTCAAGTGTAAAACCAGTGCAAAAAGTGTCACACCAGTGCAAATTACACATCGCAATTCTGAATTCTAATTGAATGAAAAACAATAGGGAATTTCTAAGAAAATGATAGCACGTAAAATGATGACGAAAATTTTGTGAACATGAAAACATGGCTTCAATAAAGATCTGCCAGAACGCGAATATTGTGATTTTTATGTTATTACTAAGTAACCATACGGTTTCTCTTGTTCCATTTGGAATGAATTTACACTTGAGCTGAAATTGCACATGATGGTAGGGGCGATAACCCCTCTGATGGCTGATGTCATGAAAGGGGGATACTCCCCTCCATGGCCTGATGTCACGAAGGGGGATACCCCCTCTGTGGGCTGGCGTCATGGTAAGGATGATGCCCTTCTCTGTGGGCTGACGTCATGGTAAGGGGGATAACCCCTCCGTGGGCTGACGTCACGAAAAGGGGAAACCCCCTCTGGCGAGTGGCCATTGGGGGATTTGAGGGTTAGGCTTAGGATTAGAAGCTAAGGTTTTTTAGTACCACCACCATTTCACCACCCTGCACCACCTGGCTGCTGGCCGGTGACGTCACGTTTTCACGAACTTTTATTGGCGGCTATTTTGAATAAATTAAAAAGGAGGCACCATCAGGATAATTTGGAACCTATCATACTACTAGTTTTGCTCTTTGAAAAGGGTCACCAAAATCTGAAATTAAAGTACATCTAGAAATCGGCAGCTCATCTTTGCGGTGCTTTGCTTGATTTTCAATCGTTTATGGAAAAACCTGTTTTTGAGTGTGCTTTTGTTCATCCTATAATGTTGTTTTATCATATTTGGTTAAAAACAGTATGGGGTTGTGCCTCGAGCTCTGTGATATGCAAATTAGCCATGAAATGGTATCTAATGCGCATGTGCGCCAGCTGAGTGTGTCCCTTTAAAATCCAGGGAAACTTATGTCTCGCTGTTATGTCCAGTTCAAGAACATGGTCGGCTTACACACAATGTGCTCATGCACTAATTGGCTGAAAGTCTTGTGCTTATGACAGCCATGTTCCCACTGGACACAACAGCAACATGAGCGTAAGAATCAGCATTTCATGGGTGACACAGGGTGTTTACCTCTGAACAATTTTTACTGCATATAGTAGCACTGCTCTTTTACTATTGTAAACTTCACTGATTTTAACCAAAGGGCAACAGAAATGGTTCTGCCATATAATACTAATAGTTATTGTTTCTGCTTCATTTAATAAAGGACTTTTAGCATGTTTAGAAACACGTTTATAAATCCGCTTCTGTGTTTCCCTTCAAACCCACACCAGTCGGTGAATTTTCCCACAACAATGATGTGCTAGTCATTTCTGGTTACTCTTCAGCTTTCTGTAACAATTACTATAGCGTACCCCATGATGGATTCCTACTCGTATTGGGGGAAGCGCACAGCAGTAAAGAGTTGATTGCCCAAGACAACGACACAATTTCCCTTGGTTGCAGTCAAATCCAGACCAACCAAAGCAGACCCGGACATTGTGAATGTAGTAAAACTTTTACCAGTCAGGCAAATTGTTCTCTGGAAAAATATACTCGCTTACCTCTCGACAGCAAGAGAAGGGCACACCACATGCTTGCACAGTGTTTGCAGAACAGTTAAAATGCTCATTCAACTCCCAGTCATGATATGAGAAGCCTCCACAACACTTCAAACCTTTCTGTATTCCATCTATGGCATTCTGGAGGTCAGGGTCGTCTCGGTATCGTATGATCACATTGTGTGTCGCCTCTTTGACTTTACTACGAGTCTGAGGATGTAAGATGAATAATGAAGGGCTTAATTTTTCAGAGCTAGAAATTAATGCTTGCAAACTCACAAAGTGTGAGTGATTTTGAGAATCTGCAAGTGAGAAAAAATATCTACTAGCAGACGTTTGCGACTTAGAATCAACCATGTCTCCCAAACATTTGGAAAGAATTTGCTAGAAGTGGTCTCCCCGGTTTGCTAGTGGAAAAAACCTCACTAGCAAAACTTTACAAGTGGACTGAAACATTAACTTTGAACCCTGTTTTTTGATAGCAGTGTTCTCCCTAGGTATTTTAGGCCAGGTGCGCCGCCTGGCTTAATTCACTGAAAAATCATTGCCACCTGGCTTAAAACTGAAGATTTAACCCAACATAAGATCTCAAAGTGGGAATACCTATCAATAAGTAAAAAAGAATCACAATAAAATTGATGAAACATTTGTTGCTGGTGTCGTTTTTACTGAGTGATGCGCAGTTAATATGATTACAAGTACCCTTGATTTGCCCTTGCGTGAATATGATCAGGTTGTGATGCATCGTATTCGTTTCGTCGGACGACAGCCATCTTTAAATCGTACCAGGACCACAAGGACACTTAAGGTATCATACAATATATATACATGGAATACTGAGCAGTTTTCCCACGTTCGTGGATGGAATGTGAAAAATGGCGAACTCAGTGAACTCCAGATGTTCAGAACAGAAACGAAAAGCTTCTCAAAGCAAATTAAGTTCATTTTTTACTCTGGAAAAGAGACAGAAAAGTGATAGTATTGTAGGGGAAGAAGTTGAGTCTCCCAAAACGTCACCGAATCTCCCAACATCGATTGATTCGAAACATCGCAAGTCAGGTTTATAACTGTTACGTCTTGCTAAACTTTTGTACAAGTAAGTCAAACACACACATTTAAGTTCAGAAATCTTTATTACTTTTCCTATTAAAGCTTCCAGGCTTCTTGCAGTCAGAATCCCCCCCTGGCCTTCCAAAAATCCTAGGGAGAACACTGGATAGGTTTAATTAGTTGTTGCCAATCTCTATTACACCATCTCTTTTGAACCTTTTAGTCTCAGATATATGCTGCTAATGATTTTACTTCTAATGAGTGCTTTAATTTCATTTTAAGGTTACCATAATTGAAGCCCTATCCCTATTGAAGTTAAAGCTTATAGAGCTGGCTACAACAAACTAGACCACTTCACTTTACTTGTATTACAGTCAAACTAAGTGAAGTGTACCCCTCAAGATTGCTTGAACCCACTAGTCATTTCAAGAATGCAATAATGAATTGATTATTAGAATATTGAACTCGCTAATTCAATCCAAATACGATCCAGCTAATGGGTTCCGTTTTCGAAAAATCATTTCACTATTGCATTCTAGAAAAGACTAGTAGGTTTCAAACCTACTTTTTGCAACGGTGAATTGATTTTTCGAAAATGGAACCTGTTTGCCATATTCTTGGATCGAGCAAGTGAGGTCAATATTCAAATGATCAATTCATTATTGCATTCTTGAAATGAGTAGCGGGTTCAATTTCAAATAATCAGTTCATTAATGCAATCTTGGGGGTACGCTTCACTTAGTTTCACTGAAATTTATTTTGTCATCAGTATTTAATAACCTATTGACTCCTGGAGCTTTTCGCCAAAACGCATTTTTTGGACGTTTTCGGAGATTTTCAGCCTGGAAATGGGCCAGATTACAGCTGCAGCTCCGATCTACTCAAAAAGACATTTACAACATGACGGCATGCCACGCCTTTCTTTCCACAAACACCATGTTTATGATATTTTTGCTCAGAAGGCATGTGCGGAAAAATTTCCAGTTACTTATGCCTTGCCTTATAGTCAATACAGGTACTGAGGAACGCAATAGATGGCGCAACCCTACCGGTGGTTCCAGAATCAAGATGCTAAAAATGCTAGGTGCAGTAGGTGGATTGTTTTTAGTTTCTTTTTTGCCTTTATTGTGACCTTGAAAATCAAATCTGGGTGGGAAAAAGGTGTCTTTACTTTCCAAAGAAGTTAAAATGTTAGAAGTATTGGCGAAACTATCGAAACTATCAATAGTTCGCTACACTATTGCAATTGTTATTGATGCTTCATTTTTACCATAGATCCATCACTATCGCAGCATTAATATCGAATCATGATTCATCTATAGTTTGATGTACTGTTACAGCCATAGCACTCAATGAACTAAGCATTATATTTCTTCTAAACTGCTCAGACACATAATTTTTGCACAAGATAAATGGCCATACTTACCTTGTCAACAAAAAAGAATGCAATAAAACCTGTGATCAGTTCCAAAATGAAGATAATGGTCAAAGACCCCATGAACTGGGAACAAATCAAACAAATAACAAGTCTATATTAGAAAGAAACTAATAATACTGGGTATAAAGAAAAGGAAGGAAGGGCTCAAGAGCTCCTCATACTTTTTAGTTTAGAGGAACATTAAAAAGATAGTTTTTGTACCACTTAGGGTCCACAGCAAAGTGTAAATGTACATGTACCTTTTAGGGTATTGAACTAAGAAAAGTCAGTGTCAGTTAAAGAAATTTTAAACCACACCCACAAAACATAATCTTGGTACCTCTTAAGGGTTCCTTTCAAAATTTGCGATGAGCACCCCACTGCGTTTAGTACTCCCCACTCTCCCCCACCCCCCCAGGTTTAAAAGCTGTCGTAATATAATTTTCACTCACTATGTGAAGTAACGTCTTGTTCTCCCTCAGAGCTCCAACACAGCCACAAAATGTAACCACAAACATTAAACAGCCAACAACAATAAGGAGAATGGAAGGGTCAAAGGCCAAACTATCAAGGTCACTGTATTCATTCTTTTCATCATGCGCCCAGGCTCCCACTCCGATGAGTATTATGCTGATGATCTGCATGTCAATGGTGTAATGAGTGACATTAGTAAAGAGATTCATCAACTAAGAGGCTAAAGTTTACAGCACCCAGTGACTTACATTTGCACTGAAATTCTTTGAGCATCTTATGAAAAAGGTCAATTCAGAAACTTCAAACATGTGGCCCTCTCCAAATGAGCAACTCCTCCCTCCCACAGCCGACGAACATTAGAAATTTCAATATTTTCAGTTGGCCAAATCCATAGTAAGATAGTCAGAGGGGGAATGGTTGATAAAACACTTGACAAATCTCTATTGTTTGGTAGGCTTGGTGTTCACGGGTGTTTTTTGGGCCGTAACCGTGCAATCTCAAACACAATAGGGTTGTTTTACCTTCATACTATGGCAACACTGACCAATCCAATGAAGAAACATTCTGGGTATGTGGAATTTATGCATAGGGCATGAACACACAAACAAAAGAACTTGTGCACTGGATAGGAGTCAGAGGAGTCATGGACCCTTCCCTGCAATAAATCTGGGCTATCTTTGTTTGCTCCATTGATGTCTTCGAGCAGTCAGGCCTTCATAACCATTTCCCTCTCAAAAACCCTGGCTAAATTCCTATACCCTGGGGCCAAAGAGTAAAACATATTATAGTCAATGCACCGCCCTTCAGTACTATCTAATGCAGGATCTAATGCGGCGCATCAACACTGTTCTAGGAACATACTACCCTGGACATATTGAAAACACAATCCTTGTAGAAAAGAAGTAAAAAATCACAGCCGTCTAAAACCCGCTTTCGATTTCAGCATCCACTGTCAGTGGACAATACTAAGGAGGCAATTTCCTTTACCCTCAAAACACTTGTGTTCACCAAAGGGCGAGTTACAACCCTTAAAGACCCATGCCCCCCAATATTATGTCAAATTCCCGAACACGAGCACAGGACTACATCAAGGATGTCCAGATAAACTTCCCGGAAATGTCCGGTGTTGATGTTTTTCTCTACTAATCGATGCCGTATGTTTGAATACATGTGACAAGACCTGTTTTAAATGTGTTCCAAGAAATCTTTGTGAAGAACGAAGTATTAACACAATAGTACTCTTTTTGTGATTGCAATGAAGATTTGTCATGTTTATAACCATGTGCCCCTCGTGACTAAAATTTAACGTATGATTTGGCCAACTTACAATTTTAAAATTTCTAAATGATTTGGGGTGTGTGAGGGGAGGAGTTGCTCAGGTTTGAGGGGAAATGTTTGAAGTTCTGAATTGACCTTTACATAAGATGCAAAGAATTTCAGTGCAAATGTAAGTCACTGGGTGCTGTAAACTTTAGCCTCTTAGTTGATGAATCTCTTTACTAATGTCACTCATTACACCATTGACATGCAGATCATCAGCATAATACTCATCGGAGTGGGAGCCTGGGCGCATGATGAAAAGAATGAATACAGTGACCTTGATAGTTTGGCCTTTGACCCTTCCATTCTCCTTATTGTTGTTGGCTGTTTAATGTTTGTGGTTACATTTTGTGGCTGTGTTGGAGCTCTGAGGGAGAACAAGACGTTACTTCACATAGTGAGTGAAAATTATATTACGACAGCTTTTAAACCTGGGGGGTGGGGGAGAGTGGGGAGTACTAAACGCAGTGGGGTGCTCATCGCAAATTTTGAAAGGAACCCTTAAGAGGTACCAAGATTATGTTTTGTGGGTGTGGTTTAAAATTTCTTTAACTGACACTGACTTTTCTTAGTTCAATACCCTAAAAGGTACATGTACATTTACACTTTGCTGTGGACCCTAAGTGGTACAAAAACTATCTTTTTAATGTTCCTCTAAACTAAAAAGTATGAGGAGCTCTTGAGCCCTTCCTTCCTTTTCTTTATACCCAGTATTATTAGTTTCCTTTCTAATATAGACTTGTTATTTGTTTGATTTGTTTCCCAGTTCATGGGGTCTTTGACCATTATCTTCATTTTGGAACTGATCACAGGTTTTATTGCATTCTTTTTTGTTGACAAGGTAAGTATGGCCATTTATCTTGTGCAAAAATTATGTGTCTGAGCAGTTTAGAAGAAATATAATGCTTAGTTTCATTGAGTGCTATGGCTGTAACAGTACATCAAACTATAGATGAATCATGATCGATATTAATGCTGCGATAGTGATGGATCTATGGTAAAAATGAAGCATCAATAACAATTGCAATAGTGTAGCGAACTATTGATGAGTTTCGATAGTTTCGCCAATACTTCTAACATTTTAACTTCTTTGGAAAGTAAAGACACCTTTTTCCCACCCAGATTTGATTTTCAAGGTCACAATAAAGGCAAAAAAGAAACTAAAAACAATCCACCTACTGCACCTAGCATTTTTAGCATCTTGATTCTGGAACCACCGGTAGGGTTGCGCCATCTATTGCGTTCCTCAGTACCTGTATTGACTATAAGGCAAGGCATAAGTAACTGGAAATTTTTCCGCACATGCCTTCTGAGCAAAAATATCATAAACATGGTGTTTGTGGAAAGAAAGGCGTGGCATGCCGTCATGTTGTAAATGTCTTTTTTGAGTAGATCGGAGCTGCAGCTGTAATCTGGCCGCATTTCCAGGCTGAAAATCTCCGAAACGTCCAAAAATGCGTTTTGGCGAAAAGCTCCAGGAGTCAATAGGTTATTAAATAATGATGACAAAATAAATTTCAGTGAAACTAAGTGAAGCGTACCCCCAAGATTGCATTAATGAACTGATTATTTGAAAATGAACCCGCTACTCATTTCAAGAATGCAATAATGAATGATCATTTGAATATTGACCTCACTTGCTCGATCCAAGAATATGGCAAACAGGTTCCATTTTCGAAAAATCAATTCACCGTTGCAAAAAGTAGGTTTGAAACCTACTAGTCTTTTCTAGAATGCAATAGTGAAATGATTTTTCGAAAACGGAACCCATTAGCTGGATCGTATTTGGATTGAATTAGCGAGTTCAATATTCTAATAATCAATTCATTATTGCATTCTTGAAATGACTAGTGGGTTCAAGCAATCTTGAGGGGTACACTTCACTTAGTTTGACTGTAATACAAAGTAAAGTGAAAGTGGTCTAGTTTGTTGTAGCCAGCTCTATAAGCTTTAACTTCAATTAGGGATAGGGCTTTCAATTATGGTAACCTTAAAATGAAATTAAAGCACTCATTAGAAGTAAAATCATTAGCAGCATATATCTGAGACTAAAAGGTTCAAAAGAGATGGTGTAATAGAGATTGGCAACAACTAATTAAACCTATCCAGTGTTCTCCCTAGGATTTTTGGAAGGCCAGTGGGGGGATTCTGACTGCAAGAAGCCTGGAAGCTTTAATAGGAAAAGTAATAAAGATTTCTGAACTTAAATGTGTGTGTTTGACTTACTTGTACAAAAGTTTAGCAAGACGTAACAGTTATAAACCTGACTTGCGATGTTTCGAATCAATCGATGTTGGGAGATTCGGTGACGTTTTGGGAGACTCAACTTCTTCCCCTACAATACTATCACTTTTCTGTCTCTTTTCCAGAGTAAAAAATGAACTTAATTTGCTTTGAGAAGCTTTTCGTTTCTGTTCTGAACATCTGGAGTTCACTGAGTTCGCCATTTTTCACATTCCATCCACGAACGTGGGAAAACTGCTCAGTATTCCATGTATATATATTGTATGATACCTTAAGTGTCCTTGTGGTCCTGGTACGATTTAAAGATGGCTGTCGTCCGACGAAACGAATACGATGCATCACAACCTGATCATATTCACGCAAGGGCAAATCAAGGGTACTTGTAATCATATTAACTGCGCATCACTCAGTAAAAACGACACCAGCAACAAATGTTTCATCAATTTTATTGTGATTCTTTTTTACTTATTGATAGGTATTCCCACTTTGAGATCTTATGTTGGGTTAAATCTTCAGTTTTAAGCCAGGTGGCAATGATTTTTCAGTGAATTAAGCCAGGCGGCGCACCTGGCCTAAAATACCTAGGGAGAACACTGCTATCAAAAAACAGGGTTCAAAGTTAATGTTTCAGTCCACTTGTAAAGTTTTGCTAGTGAGGTTTTTTCCACTAGCAAACCGGGGAGACCACTTCTAGCAAATTCTTTCCAAATGTTTGGGAGACATGGTTGATTCTAAGTCGCAAACGTCTGCTAGTAGATATTTTTTCTCACTTGCAGATTCTCAAAATCACTCACACTTTGTGAGTTTGCAAGCATTAATTTCTAGCTCTGAAAAATTAAGCCCTTCATTATTCATCTTACATCCTCAGACTCGTAGTAAAGTCAAAGAGGCGACACACAATGTGATCATACGATACCGAGACGACCCTGACCTCCAGAATGCCATAGATGGAATACAGAAAGGTTTGAAGTGTTGTGGAGGCTTCTCATATCATGACTGGGAGTTGAATGAGCATTTTAACTGTTCTGCAAACACTGTGCAAGCATGTGGTGTGCCCTTCTCTTGCTGTCGAGAGGTAAGCGAGTATATTTTTCCAGAGAACAATTTGCCTGACTGGTAAAAGTTTTACTACATTCACAATGTCCGGGTCTGCTTTGGTTGGTCTGGATTTGACTGCAACCAAGGGAAATTGTGTCGTTGTCTTGGGCAATCAACTCTTTACTGCTGTGCGCTTCCCCCAATACGAGTAGGAATCCATCATGGGGTACGCTATAGTAATTGTTACAGAAAGCTGAAGAGTAACCAGAAATGACTAGCACATCATTGTTGTGGGAAAATTCACCGACTGGTGTGGGTTTGAAGGGAAACACAGAAGCGGATTTATAAACGTGTTTCTAAACATGCTAAAAGTCCTTTATTAAATGAAGCAGAAACAATAACTATTAGTATTATATGGCAGAACCATTTCTGTTGCCCTTTGGTTAAAATCAGTGAAGTTTACAATAGTAAAAGAGCAGTGCTACTATATGCAGTAAAAATTGTTCAGAGGTAAACACCCTGTGTCACCCATGAAATGCTGATTCTTACGCTCATGTTGCTGTTGTGTCCAGTGGGAACATGGCTGTCATAAGCACAAGACTTTCAGCCAATTAGTGCATGAGCACATTGTGTGTAAGCCGACCATGTTCTTGAACTGGACATAACAGCGAGACATAAGTTTCCCTGGATTTTAAAGGGACACACTCAGCTGGCGCACATGCGCATTAGATACCATTTCATGGCTAATTTGCATATCACAGAGCTCGAGGCACAACCCCATACTGTTTTTAACCAAATATGATAAAACAACATTATAGGATGAACAAAAGCACACTCAAAAACAGGTTTTTCCATAAACGATTGAAAATCAAGCAAAGCACCGCAAAGATGAAGCTGCCGATTTCTAGATGTACTTTAATTTCAGATTTTGGTGAACCCTTTTCAAAGAGCAAAAACTAGTAGTATGATAGGTTCCAAATTATCCTGATGGTGCCTCCTTTTTAATTTATTCAAAATAGCCGCCAATAAAAGTTCGTGAAAACGTGACGTCACCGGCCAGCAGCCAGGTGGTGCAGGGTGGTGAAATGGTGGTGGTACTAAAAAACCTTAGCTTCTAATCCTAAGCCTAACCCTCAAATCCCCCAATGGCCACTCGCCAGAGGGGGTTTCCCCTTTTCGTGACGTCAGCCCACGGAGGGGTTATCCCCCTTACCATGACGTCAGCCCACAGAGAAGGGCATCATCCTTACCATGACGCCAGCCCACAGAGGGGGTATCCCCCTTCGTGACATCAGGCCATGGAGGGGAGTATCCCCCTTTCATGACATCAGCCATCAGAGGGGTTATCGCCCCTACCATCATGTGCAATTTCAGCTCAAGTGTAAATTCATTCCAAATGGAACAAGAGAAACCGTATGGTTACTTAGTAATAACATAAAAATCACAATATTCGCGTTCTGGCAGATCTTTATTGAAGCCATGTTTTCATGTTCACAAAATTTTCGTCATCATTTTACGTGCTATCATTTTCTTAGAAAATTCCCTATTGTTTTTCATTCAATTAGAATTCAGAATTGCGATGTGTAATTTGCACTGGTGTGACACTTTTTGCACTGGTTTTACACTTGAACTGCACTGCTCTCTACCAATCAGAATCGAGTAATTTTTTTAATGTATATTATTAGTTCGATAAAACACATTATTATACATTGTAGTCACCATCTGTCTTCTCATTGGCTAAAAGCCTACAGTTAATTCTGGGAACAGCGCAACCTACAGATTATTCACTATTATTACATAAACACCTGGGAAATACCAGAATTTCTCCTTTTACTAAAAAATCATATCTTCACCGCACACAGTGAAGATACTATTTTTATCCTTTCACATGTGAGGATATTGGTGTTGCCATAGTTACTAAAATGATCACCATTGCTATGGTTACATATCCCTTGAAAAGTACTCAGATATGTTGCTGTATGATCGAATGTTATCGGTGCCTCCTCGGAAATCTTCGGAAATCTTCGGTAATCTTCGGAAAATGTCCGAAAATGTTCGGAAACATTCGCCTTACCTTCGAACGATTTGGAATATTTTCGGAATCTTCGGAAAGTGGTCGGAAATCTTCGGAAAATCGTCAAAAAGTCGTCATTAGTATGTTTTATGTAAAAAACAGAATATTACATGACCGCTTGTGGATATGAATTTTATCTTCTCGTGTTCAGCTCGACATCTCACGAGTGAGCGCAGCGAACGAGTGAGATATCGAGTTCAACACTCGAAGATAAAATTTCATATCCACGCGCGGTCATGTAATATCCTCTATATCTATACCTACAGATTAGTGAATAATCTGTAGGTTGCGCGCGCAATGCATGATTTCCAAGAGCAATGTCAAGTTCACGGACAGCAATGTCAAGTTCACGGATAGCAAAGTAAGAATGGCTTCTCGATTCGCTTCATCGATTCGCTTCATCGCTTCATCGAGGTAAGAATGACAGTTTTCTTCAATGATGCTTTCTTTAGAAATGCATTTAACTTTTCTGCACTTGATTGTTTCATAAAGACGGTGAAAATTTGTTTTCACTCAGTTGTACATTTTAAGTGTTTGAAAGAAACTGCGATCGCTGCGATAATGCGTTTGTCGTTATTTTCTTCAAAA
>JAHPZR010054841.1:57500-71744 GCA_019787425.1 Platygyra sinensis | reverse complement strand
AACTAACTAGCATAGTTGTTAAAAGTGTTGAAACCAAAAATTTGACGTGAAATAAATTTGTCGTCTCTTCGGTAACATACACATGCCTAACAACACGCTGATCGAACGCTGAATGTTTAAATTTTTGCCAGCGCTAAGCTTGGCCTCGTGTTCATATTCAAAATGACTTTGCAATTTTATATTTTTGTGGTCACAGTCTGCTTCGTGATCTTTTTAACGTTTCATGGCCCACTTAGTATGATTGATTTTTTTACCGTGGGCGCTCTTAAACTTCGCTCTGCCATATTTGCCCGCTCGCTTTTTCTGCTTTTCGCTTTAAGATTGATGAGGAGTGACCGCACCTCATTTCCATTCTCGAAATAATAATTATTATTATTATTGTGTGATAAAGAGGTTTGACCCAAATTGAAAAAGCTGTAAAATGTCTGACAATTGTTTATTATTCAATTTTCTTAACCTTTAGACATTATTGATCAAAATTAAATGTGATCAACTTTTTCTGTCTCAAGTACATGTAAATGAAGAGCACCGCTATAATTACCATGATACAGAAAATGCTCGCCCATCTTTATTTGGAACCAGCAGCTGGTTAAGGTGAATGTCAAATCAAGTTAAAATGAAGAATCGAAGCATAGCCATTATTTTATACTATTTATTCCTGATTTCAATTCGAATTCTCTTTTATTTCTGTAAGCAGTCGTTAAAGCTTCTAGCTACAAGACTGTGAGCAGCGGGTGAGACTGGAACCACTCTACGTTCTATTTCTTCTATGTTCAGTATCTTTTTATGTTCGTATCTTCTATGTTCTTCAGGTTCGCTTGGTGACGTGAAAGGATTTGCTCATCTTTCCTCTTTGCGTTTTCTTTAGAGTGCTGTTTCTTTTGCACTCAATAATATCCCAGAGTTTTAGTCGTATTTAAAAGCAGCTGTCTGCAGCATGAAAAATATTTGAGTATCCCACGTGATAACATGTTTGACCGAAGCTTCCTGTTTATATTCGGCTCCCACACAGTCATCAATGACTTAATTAGGCGTAAGTCTACAGACAATTTTCCTTTTTGTGAAAACTAAGCCAACAAAAACCTCACCGCCTTTTGGGGTAACATCTGATAAAACATTAACATATCAGAGAGTAGTTACCTAAAACTCAATATTGCAAAGTGTATACTTTTAATTCATCTTAGTTCCCAATAAAGCTACTGTCAGCTGAATTTTAGAATTTTAATCGGAAAACATAATTTATTTTACTGTTTTGTTGTAAGCTTAGCTGCCTGCCTTTTCAATACAGTTCAAAGACAATAAAGTACTGAATATACTTTCTTTATGATTTTGTTTCATCTTAACGCATTACGTGCTCCGCTCAAGGTAAATGTTTCCTTATTTTTTAATTTTTTTTTTAACGCGAACCGTGTAAACTCTTGTCATTTTTCACACTCTCCTTTCAATTCAACAGCCTTAATTCAAGAGGCAGCGAAATTGTAATGATAATACAGAGTGTTGCATCTGGTTGGAATTAGCCTCTGTAGCTGGTTGGATTCAGCTGCGAGGATGTCCTTCGTCGGCTTTTTGGCGGCTGAGGTTCATAAGAAACAGAACTCCTATGACCCTTTGAAAACATGCTCAGTTGCTTGCCGCGAAAACGTCAAGTCACGTCACACTGACAAAATGCTCCTTGAATAGTTTTATGAAAAGTCAGAATGTTTCACCGCTATAAATGGAATATTAAGACTGGTAGAGTCCAGAGTCCAGGCCAAAACTCACAGCTGATACCGATCCGCCGTATTGTAAAAATCCACGAATCCGTTCAATTGATCGCAGAAATCCGCATGCCCACAATACGTACGCTTTTTGAAAATACCCTCGAGACAAACAGAGAGAAAAGTGGCGATAAAAAAGAGATAAGCAGAGGGCATTTTCCTGTAATTCGTAATTCACTTTATTGTTTCCTAATCTTAAGAAACCTACAAATGAATCCTAAGCAAAATCGGTCAAGAGAGCGGCCATACTTCAACTGTTCCTGAAAGCAAGTTTCTCTTCAGTACGTTGAAATAAAAGTATTGAAATAAATAAATATTATTTACAAGAAATAACTCCTAATATAACAAAATTACAAGTGAAGTGTTCATAATAACTTCAAAATGATTGAAAACTTAGAGTTCCAAGAAAGGTTTAAGACCGTTCTGCAAAGTTTCTTTAAGCTATAGGATACGTTAAATGTAATTCCAAGCAATTTTAAATCAACCTTATTTTTACAAGTTTAAGGTCGACTCATACTCTCGTTTGATTATCTCGGCTGCTAAGAATCATCATCAGTTACTGCGCTGTTAAAAAAATATTTAACTGAAGAGAGTCTTGAGTCCCATACGATAATTTCTGCTGAAAATCAAACAGATGCAAGGATTCACGGCACAATTTGTGCAAAGCATCATATAAGCAACATATGAAAAGTATGACAAGCCACAAGACCGTAAGTCCGATGCAAAGATGACGAGAAACCAGCCGATAATGAAGGGCACCCAACATACTGCAAACCCTAACACAATAGCAATGGACATCTTTAACACATTTCGTTCCCTTTGTTGGCGTTGTTGTCCAGCGTTGGCCGATTGCTCGCCTGGAATCTTCTGTGACTTGAGCTTGATATAGATGATAAAGTAAAGTATGGCAATCAAGACAACCGGGATTAAACAGAATATAATCACAAATGGCAGGATGTAATGCTCATGGGATGAGGATTCTCCAAAGACTTCCTGCCAACGCAGCTCACACACCAACTCTCCTGGATATTCGACAAGTTTGAGGGCGAAGAGATATGGGGACTCGACAGCCATCGCTATGATCCATGTGGCGAGAATAAAGAAAGGGCACAGCTTTGAACTGATGAGTGGAAAACGGAGGGGAAATACCACAGCTCCAAAACGATCCACTGCTATCAAAACCAGGCTCTGAATAGATACAACAAAGGAGACATTTCCTAAAAAGAGTACCATCTTACATAAGGCCTGGCCAAGAGGACCACCGATCAGCCAGGAGTTGTATAGCCATTGAACATCAAGAGGAATCCAGAAAATCGGAATCAGGAGATCGGACATGGCCATGTTGGCTATTAAAAAGTTGATGGGTTTTCTCATGGTTTTCGTCTTGTAGACAATTATTCCGATGACAGTGTTCCCAGCCAGCGAAACAAGAAAAATCAAGCAGTAAGCAAAGGTTGAGCCGATTTTTTTTGCTGTAGGATTCCAGTAACAGCTCGATGACTGTGTTCCATTCATCGTTTTGTTCAAGTCTTGTGACATAGTCGTTCAGTTTCTAGTTTTCCGCTCTTCTGCTCACGAATAACTTTTCTTCTGGTTTGATCAAATTCAGTAAGAACGTCGTCTATTTATGTTCCCGCCCGAAGGCGGAATAAATGTTTGCCTTAATGTTGTCATTCGCGCAAAAATAATTATTTAACAATTTGACATGTTTCATGACACTTTTCAGAGACTAAACCTTGTCGATGTTTTAATTTAGAAATTTTAATTTTCAATATAATGACAGCACAAACCACCTAATCAACCTTTGCCGCACAAATGCATTATGACTGTTTACCCTGCAGAGAGATCAAGTTTTCTCGAGTATCCAAGTCAGCCTTTTAATAAAGAGACTCATGTTATATAAACCGGGCATTGCATGACTTCTTCAAAGGCGAATACTTTGAGGATTAAATTCAACGCCCTGAGAGCCAGTTTCTTTAAAAGGCGTTTGCACTTACCTGCAAAAAGAGAAGGAGCTGGGTGGAGACGGCAGAGGAGGGGGCGTGCAGTTTGTTTTTCTCAAAATAAAGCAGAAACCAAAAAGTCTAATTAATGATGTCAATCAAGGAACTGCTGAATTGATTTCTTGTTTATCCCTGTTTTAAAAACTCCTACTCCTACTTGGGATTTTTTAAGACAATGAAGCTATTGTTGTCGGTCCGTAGGGATTTTTCTACACGGTGTCGCGAAATAACACTCGTGTTAAGTCGAATCCAGTCGGCAGATTTTCGGTGATGACATATTTGATCCTAACGGGAAAGTACTTGGGACTGAAAAACAGACTAACAGAGGATGAGCTAGTACACGCGCGCTACTTCGATTAACTCTACTGCGCTTTTTATCAGAACGTGGTCAGGTCCTAAGTAAAAAGAATAATTTAGAAACAGAGTGGTGGCGTTCTTTGTGTAGGTTTATTTCTTCATTAGCTCGTGTTCTTGGGAGCAAGTGACTGGGAGTTATCAGAAAACGACTGCTCGGTAATTGCAAGTAGCTTGGGAAGCATTATTTTAGTTGAGCGATATACGCTTTTAATTTGTTTTGCTTCTGACTTACAAAAATTGGAATTGACTTCTGTTTGAATTCACTTCATGGTTTTAATTGCTCCTGCTCGCGCTTTCATGAATTAATAAAACTGCGTCGTCGTTTGAGTTTCAACTGTTTATTTTCAGCTCTGAATTCCTGAGTGGCACGGTCATAAAGTGGTCGAGAAGTGGCACAGAAATAATATTCCTCGGATGTTCCCGTTCATATGGCCTGACTGCGTCTAAACAGTACTTTGCGGGTTTCGCTAAATTACACTTTGAAAGCATTTCTGTAGTGATTGCTGTCGATGTGAATACCGTCGAAGATTGTGGATTTAACACTTATCGCCTCCGAAGATATTTAAATTTCGCGCTCGGTGAGTTTGCTACGCGTCGGTGATTCCTAACCTTTGTCTTGCGGACAATAGAAACCCTTTCCTTTAAACAATAGGTGAGGCCATAAAAGGAGCAAAAGCTTGATTGTTGCCCAGCCAAAATCCTCACCAAAAGCTTGATACGCCAGTTCCTAGGGGTAGGATGTTAACCTGTATGTGCCTTTTCTCATTGCTTTGAATTTTGCTCGGCGACATCGGCATTTCATATCAGTCACTTCTCCGGCACACACATCGTTTTTCATATGGCTTGCTAACGAGGAAGAATTTCTCTAGCTATATACCTCGTTCTTTTAGATTTTTCTCCCGGAGTTTCGGGCTTTAGCCGAGACGTCTCGGAAATTCAGCCTAGATCATGGTTTCTCCGCTTTGAGAGAATTTTCGGCCTAACGTGAAATGTTGTAAGTATTCTATTCTAAACTTTTATTAAGCAGCTCAAGAACACCTGGAGGGTTTGCAATGATCGTGTTTTATTAAGTGTCCCACGATGATAATAACATCGTGCAAATGATTGAGAGAAGGTTTCTGTTCATATGTGGCCCCCACACAGTCAACAAACAGTGAGTTAATTAGGCGTCAGTTTAAAAATATTTGTTTATTTTGTCAGAAGCCTAAGCCAACAAAAACTTCACAACATCTGATAAAACCACAACACATCAGAGAGTAGTTACCTGAAACTTAAAATTGCAAAGTACATTGTTTCAATTCATTTGAGTTCCCAGTAAAGCTACTTCCACCTCTCGCATTTACGCATTTGTGAGACAACCTTGTTTTTTCTATCATTTGCAAACTGGCAGTAAAATGTAATTGCTACCATTTCATGCGGTAGATATCTGGATAGGTGTGTTCTATTCGGTTGTCCGCCGTCTGCAAAAATTTAGCCGCGGTACTCTTCTGAGTTTACAGTCCTGAACCCCAAATTGTACCAAAAGCTTGATTTTATGGTCTTTCAGTTGACAATTGTGCTGTAAATAAACATCAAGTGAGCTAAACAGCTGAGCATGACAGGATGCTACACCTATAAACTGTGTCAATTGAGATTATTTTCTCTCAATGCAGTTATTTTGCCTCCATGAACTGTCCGAAAAAATAACTTCTGAAACCTTATCACGGAAAGAGAGGCGGATCTGATCAGTGTAGTTCTCTCAGCTTTGAAATACTTGCTAAAACATGAATTTCTTTTGCACAAGCGTTGCTTTCCGTTTCAGACTGATCGCCGCTCTAGATATTCAATTTGAGCATGTGTCACTGAATCACGATCACAAGAGGGTTTACTGTTATACTACAGATAAACTAACTAGCATAGTTGTTAAAAGTGTTGAAACCAAAAATTTGACGTGAAATAAATTTGTCGTCTCTTCGGTAACATACACATGCCTAACAACACGCTGATCGAACGCTGAATGTTTAAATTTTTGCCAGCGCTAAGCTTGGCCTCGTGTTCATATTCAAAATGACTTTGCAGTTTATATTTTTTTGTGGTCACAGTCTGCTTCATGATCTTTTGACGTTTCATGGTCCACTAAGTATGATTGATTTTTTTACTGTGGGCGCCCTTAAACTTCGCTCTGCCATATTTTCCCGCTCGCTTTTTCCGCATTTCGCTTGAAGATTGATGAGGAGTGACCGCACCTCATTTCCGTTCTCAAAATAATAACTATTATTATTGTGTGATAAAGAGGTTTGAGCCAAATTGAAAGAGCTGTAAAATGTCTGACAATTGTTTATTATTCAATTCTCCCATCCTTTAGACATTATAGATCAAAATTAAATGTGATCAACTTTTTCTGTCTCAAGTACATGTAAATGAAAAGCGCCGCTATAATTACCATGGTACAGAAAATGCTCGCCCATCTTTATTTGGAACCAGCTGGTTAAGGTGAATGTCAAATCAAGTTAAAATGAAGACTCGAAGCATAGCCATTATTTTATATTATTCATTCCTGATTTCAATTCGAATCGTGTTTTATTTCTGTAAGCAGTCGTTAAAGCTTCTAGCTACAAGACTGTGAGCAGCGGGTCAGACTGGAACCACTCTGCGTTCTATTGCTTCTATGTTCAGTATCTTTTATGTTCTTATCTTCTATGTTCTTCAGGTTCGCTTGGTAACGTGAAAGGATTTGCTCATCTTTCCTGTTGGCCTTTTCTTTAGAGTAATGTTTCTTTTTTACTCAATAATATCCCAGTTAGAGTTTTATGTTGTATTTAAAAGCAGGTGTCTGCAGCATGAAAAATATTTGAGTATTCCACGTGATAACATGGTTGACAGAAGCTTCCTGTTTATATACGGCTCCCACACAGTTATTAAACAATGACTTAATTAGGCGTAAGTCTACAGACAGTTTTCTTTTCTGAGAAAACTAAGTCAACAGAAACCTCACCGCCTTTCGGGATAACATCTGATAAAACATTAACATATCAGAGAGTAGTTACCTAAAACTCAATATTGCAGAGTCAGATATAACTTTAATTTGTCTGAGTTCACAATAAAGCTACTTCCAGCTGAAATTTTAGAATTTTAAGCGGAAAAAAATATTTATTTTACTGTTCTAGCTTTTGTTGTAACTTTTCTCTGCCTGCCTTTTCAATACAGTTCAACGACAATAAAGTACTGAATATATCATTTTCTTTATAACTGTCTTTCTAACATAGCACTAACAGTTAAATTAGCAATTACCTGCTCCTCTCAAGGAAAATTTTTCCTTATTTGTTTTGTTAACGCCAGATAGCTTGATAACTCAGTTGAACAGCCTTAATTCAATTTCAATTGAACAGCCTTAATTCAAGAGGCAGCGAAATTGTATTGATAATACACAGTCTTACACCTTGTTGGTATCAGCCTCTGTAGCTTGTTGGATTCTGCCCGCATGTGATTCGTTTTGGAGGCGGAGGCTCAAAAGAAACCGTAACTTCTAAGACCCTTTAAAAACATGCTTGCCGCGAAAACGTCAGGTAACGTAACCTTGAGGTGTTTGGGATTTGGGTGACGGTACGATCATGTTGCGAAAAGCGGCTTAAGGCAAAACTTTGCAAAAGTCGCTTAAGGTGGCTCAATACAGTTTTTTGTTTTTTTTTCAGACTTTTAGAACTACAATCATGGACAAAAGTCTTGGGACAAATTTACATGTGAGGTGCTTTTTCACACGCGCCAAGCAAACAGTCAGGCGCGAATTCATCTACACTTGTTCAGTCCCTCTCTCTCCCCCCCCCCCCCCCCCCTCTACAATGTTGGACAAGTGTACACGCTCTATTTCTCCAGACAACATTGTATGGGGCGCGGGGGGGGGGGGGGGGGGGAAGAAACGCATAAACAGTCCTTTTTTAAAAACTCCGTTGTAAAAACACAAAAAATTAGTGCAATTACACAAGTATCGACTAAGAATGCCAGCCAAAATATATTTTCAACACGGCAGTTATGGTCCTTTTTGGAAATAAGTTCACAAAAGTCATGTCACAGCACGCTGGCAGTAAATGCAACGGTTCTCACTAAATCCAGTATAGAAGAGTTAACTTTAAAACAATTCTTAACAATGAAAAATGAGAACCGTGTTTGCAGAGCTCAAAATTAAGTTTTTCCCAGCAATAAAGGTGTGGAAGATCGATTTCCAAATACAGTTGACTTAACACGTCTTAAATGTGAGCTTTTGGAAATAGTTAGGCAGATTTTAAGGTTTTAAAGTGAGTACCGTGGCTGAGAACCGTTGAGTTATGCAAATAAGAAGGGACCAACTCATTGCGCGTGACATCAAAAAATGTCACACAATGTCATTTCGGAAACAAATAAAGGGAAATGACTCCCAAAGGCTGGAAACAACTTTCAAATGCTTTGTTCGGTACCTTTTGGGTGAAAGTAGTGTTTGCGATGCACGCTCACTGCCTGCATGCATCACATATTCATGATACAGTTGACTTCGAGATTTGACATTTCCGCGCGATTTCCAGGAGCGAAGACCTTCTGTTTTTCTTAAAAACCAAGGCTTTTGCTCGCTGTTCGACAGAAATTCTTGTCTTTACACAATGATCTATAATGCCCGTTGCTGCTTTTAGCGTTAACCATGTTTGTCCCTTCAAATACCGCACGCGCCATTCTGAGATAGAACACTTAAAATTCCGATTTACACCTCGCGTGGAGAAAAATTAAAAAAGAAAACAAAATGCGTTAATAAACCACGAAATAGCTCAGAAACAGTCATTGTATAACGATCTATTCACAGAGTCTAGAAAAAACACATTTAGAATGTAGAAAACCACTGAAAAATGACATTTTATTTCTTAACTTAAATTCAGACATGTCTGATTTTTACGTCTCATGGAAAAATGCACAATTACGATGTTTTTTGGCCCTAAATACATTTAGGGCCCGAGAGTGTGAATATCTGAGTTAAGAAAGGCATTTCTTAGAGCTTTTACCCGGCTTTTCCGTATTTTTTAATGGTTTTGGACCCGCCGGGAAAGGTGTTGATCTCACATAATATAGAAACTTTTGTATGTGATGGCGGTGATAATGGAGTCGCTTGATTTGGATACGTAACGAACTGTTAACATTAATGTACAGTTCTTCAGATCCTTCAATATTTTTAGAAACGACAAATCTGGTATTTAAGCCAATCTTAGTGACCACCTTAACAGTTATTACAGCTTGTTTCAGTGAGTACAAATTATAGTGAGGCGCTTTACTCTTCGGGTAGTGACGTCAGCGTTCACTGGTCATCGCGCAGTACTCAGCGGCGAAGAAAGACAGTGTTAATTCAATTTCCTCAAAGTATCGACTAAGAATGCCAGCCAAAATATATTTTCAACACGGCAGTTATGGTCCTTTTTGGAAATAAGTTCACAAAAGTCATGTCACAGCACGCTGGCAGTAAATGCAACGGTTCTCACTAAATCCAGTATAGAAGAGTTAACTTTAAAACAATTCTTAACAATGAAAAATGAGAACCGTGTTTGCAGAGCTCAAAATTAAGTTTTTCCCAGCAATAAAGGTGTGGAAGATCGATTTCCAAATACAGTTGACTTAACACGTCTTAAATGTGAGCTTTTGGAAATAGTTAGGCAGATTTTAAGGTTTTAAAGTGAGTACCGTGGCTGAGAACCGTTGAGTTATGCAAATAAGAAGGGACCAACTCATTGCGCGTGACATCAAAAAATGTCACACAATGTCATTTCGGAAACAAATAAAGGGAAATGACTCCCAAAGGCTGGAAACAACTTTCAAATGCTTTGTTCGGTACCTTTTGGGTGAAAGTAGTGTTTGCGATGCACGCTCACTGCCTGCATGCATCACATATTCATGATACAGTTGACTTCGAGATTTGACATTTCCGCGCGATTTCCAGGAGCGAAGACCTTCTGTTTTTCTTAAAAACCAAGGCTTTTGCTCGCTGTTCGACAGAAATTCTTGTCTTTACACAATGATCTATAATGCCCGTTGCTGCTTTTAGCGTTAACCATGTTTGTCCCTTCAAATACCGCACGCGCCATTCTGAGATAGAACACTTAAAATTCCGATTTACACCTCGCGTGGAGAAAAATTAAAAAAGAAAACAAAATGCGTTAATAAACCACGAAATAGCTCAGAAACAGTCATTGTATAACGATCTATTCACAGAGTCTAGAAAAAACACATTTAGAATGTAGAAAACCACTGAAAAATGACATTTTATTTCTTAACTTAAATTCAGACATGTCTGATTTTTACGTCTCATGGAAAAATGCACAATTACGATGTTTTTTGGCCCTAAATACATTTAGGGCCCGAGAGTGTGAATATCTGAGTTAAGAAAGGCATTTCTTAGAGCTTTTACCCGGCTTTTCCGTATTTTTTAATGGTTTTGGACCCGCCGGGAAAGGTGTTGATCTCACATAATATAGAAACTTTTGTATGTGATGGCGGTGATAATGGAGTCGCTTGATTTGGATACGTAACGAACTGTTAACATTAATGTACAGTTCTTCAGATCCTTCAATATTTTTAGAAACGACAAATCTGGTATTTAAGCCAATCTTAGTGACCACCTTAACAGTTATTACAGCTTGTTTCAGTGAGTACAAATTATAGTGAGGCGCTTTACTCTTCGGGTAGTGACGTCAGCGTTCACTGGTCATCGCGCAGTACTCAGCGGCGAAGAAAGACAGTGTTAATTCAATTTCCTCAAAGTATCGACTAAGAATGCCAGCCAAAATATATTTTCAACACGGCAGTTATGGTCCTTTTTGGAAATAAGTTCACAAAAGTCATGTCACAGCACGCTGGCAGTAAATGCAACGGTTCTCACTAAATCCAGTATAGAAGAGTTAACTTTAAAACAATTCTTAACAATGAAAAATGAGAACCGTGTTTGCAGAGCTCAAAATTAAGTTTTTCCCAGCAATAAAGGTGTGGAAGATCGATTTCCAAATACAGTTGACTTAACACGTCTTAAATGTGAGCTTTTGGAAATAGTTAGGCAGATTTTAAGGTTTTAAAGTGAGTACCGTGGCTGAGAACCGTTGAGTTATGCAAATAAGAAGGGACCAACTCATTGCGCGTGACATCAAAAAATGTCACACAATGTCATTTCGGAAACAAATAAAGGGAAATGACTCCCAAAGGCTGGAAACAACTTTCAAATGCTTTGTTCGGTACCTTTTGGGTGAAAGTAGTGTTTGCGATGCACGCTCACTGCCTGCATGCATCACATATTCATGATACAGTTGACTTCGAGATTTGACATTTCCGCGCGATTTCCAGGAGCGAAGACCTTCTGTTTTTCTTAAAAACCAAGGCTTTTGCTCGCTGTTCGACAGAAATTCTTGTCTTTACACAATGATCTATAATGCCCGTTGCTGCTTTTAGCGTTAACCATGTTTGTCCCTTCAAATACCGCACGCGCCATTCTGAGATAGAACACTTAAAATTCCGATTTACACCTCGCGTGGAGAAAAATTAAAAAAGAAAACAAAATGCGTTAATAAACCACGAAATAGCTCAGAAACAGTCATTGTATAACGATCTATTCACAGAGTCTAGAAAAAACACATTTAGAATGTAGAAAACCACTGAAAAATGACATTTTATTTCTTAACTTAAATTCAGACAATCATGGACAAAAGTCTTGGGACAAATTTACATTTGAGGTGCTTTTTCACACGCGCCAAGCAAACAGTCAGGCGCGAATTCATCTACACTTGTTCAGCCCCTCTCTCTCCCCCTCCCCCCCCCCCCTCTACAATGTTGGACAAGTGTACACGCTCTATTTCTCCAGACAACATTGTATGGGGGGGCGGGGGGGGGGGGGAAGAAACGCATAACAGTCCTTTTTTAAAAACTCCGTTTTAAAAACACAAAAAATTAGTGCAATTACACAAGTGTCCCAAGGAATTTTGTCCAGGATTGTAGGCGCGGATTTTCAGGCTTGAAACTGTACTGTTTTGAATGGCCGTGCAATTCTTTTAAGGTAACTCTTAAATGTACCTTTCGTTGTGTTTAAGTCATAAATTAAGGTTGCAATGTCCTGTTACATAGCAACAATTTTGACCCACTTTTTGCCATCAGTTGCATTTATCTTAAAAACTAAGCCGGTGACCCCATATTTTTTTTAAAAAAATCTTTTTATTACACACAGAAGAAGAAATAGGCAAAATTAGAAAAAATTCTTTGGAGTAGATTTTGCTTAAATTGAAAAAAATTGAAATTTCAAGATTGGTAAAATTCCACTCCACAGTTTTTTTTATGATTTCGCGCATGCATTCCGCTTTTGTTGTTGAATAAGTTTTTGCATTAAAAAAGTAGGGTCACCGGATCGGTTTTTGAGATATTAGCTTCGTGGTTAAGTAATTTTCAGCGCACGTTCTACGCGCAAATTAAAATTTCGACTTTGCAAGATCGCACTTTGCGCACGCGTAAAAGCGATCCGCTGATCAGTAAAGCCCGCGATCCCGGCGATTCCACGCGGATCTTGGATGTGTTCAGGAGCCATAATCAGGGACGGAGACCGTAAGTCTTGGGATGCGCGTGGACCCATGATATGGGACAATTTTTCTATTTTTAGAACAAATTGCGCCATCCTGACGTCATATATCCGCGCTGATCCACGCACGTGTCTTGGGCTCTCGCGTGGATGTTGTCACGTTGTGTGATGAAATAGTGAGAGTTGCGAGATCCTCATTCTTGCCGATTTTTCACAGCAATGGCAGGGAATAAGGCAGAGAAGAAGAAGCAGGACTCTTCTATGTACTTTTATGCTCTGATTTAATGGAAAAGGTGTGTTTTTCAGGGTCGAGAATTTCTTTAATTTCGCGCTGTGAATGAATAAAATCCGCTCGCCGGCTAGTTATACGCGTAAACTTTTGTGTTTGTTCTGTAGAGTTCTGTAAGAACACTGTTTACTCCGGTATCGAGCTGTCAATTTGTGAGTTTGCCAAACAATGCTTAATCATAACCAAAACCTGTTTTTGATAGTTTCTTGTTGTTTCTGCTCGTTTGGCTAGTTTGCGAAAAGTTTTTGTCTGACGCGTACGAGTAGTTCATTTGCATGGTGCAGCGCGTGCTCTTTCAAGTCCGAGTCGGTGTTTTCAGATTGTCAACAAATCGTGAAAAAGGTTCGTTTCGTTGTCTTTTGTGCTGAGATACTACAACAATTTTCACTAACGTTCGCCAAAAGGCTACTAACATCATGTGTGTTTCTTCACATAGTGAAACTTTACGCTGCGAAAATAAAATAGACAAGGAGTTTTAACTCAATCGAAATCTTTATTCGAGTTTTGATTACAAGCGTCATCGTAACTTTTCTGATTATTTCTGCCGTTTTCACATATTTTCAGCTAAGCTTTTAATATGTTCTCAAACATTAATCAACCTTAAACATTAGAGATATTATATGAGTTCGATATACGTTTCACACCAAAGTGCGAAGTCCAATTTGTCACTAGCTGTGCAAAACACGCATCGGCGGGCGCTCTTACTCATCGACAACAGACAATTTATTGGATTTACACAAACAAAACTAAGCAGCATCTACGGACATAAACCTATTGTCACTTATTGGGCCTAAACGCCGCTATATCCAACTAGTTCTTTTTTCTTCTGTGTTATGGAAAAGCTGTTAATCTTCTTCATATGTGAAATTTAGATTGGAGTAATGTGAAGTTGTCGTAAAAGGAGCAGCGGAACTCAACTTGGTCAGAGATAAAAAGCGGGACATACCTAAATTAGGCACCGTCTTCACTCAGACTGGAGCAACTTACGGCGGAAATACTTAATCAAAATTCCAACAGCCATGAAGGCGTTGAGTGATGGGCCAAACGGATCCAAAAGCATAAACGATTTCGGGAATCTCGGACGCCATTTCCCCTGCGCGACATCCACGAAAATCCTCGCAGCAATGTGCGCGCGTGTGCCGCAGGCGATGGCGCAATTTGTTCTAAAAATAGAAAAATTGTCCCATATCATGGCGCCAACCCCAATACTAGAAATGGCGCGCGCTTACGGTCTCCGTCCCCGATTATGGCTCCTGATGTGTTGTTATACGTGTTCGGATGTGTTGATTCGGGTTC
>JAHPZR010054841.1:22500-45000 GCA_019787425.1 Platygyra sinensis | reverse complement strand
TTTACCATGATAATTTCCATCATTGAGAGGATAACCGGAACACTATTAAGGGTAACCTGTGTGATATTCAGACTATTGTATGTTGTACAATAAATAATGTTATACATTGTATGTGAAATAGTAATTAATATTTGATTTAGTAATTAAGAAATTTGTAATTGTACGCGTACAGTTTAGGCTTTTAGTTTTGTAATTGTAAGCTTTTTCGACTTATCCCCTAGTTTTGCCAATTATTGTAAATTAACTCAGAATAGCCCTTTGCGAGAGTTAATAAAAATTATTGTATTGTATTGTATTGTACTAAAGAGAGAATTTTATGGATAACTGGAGTACAGACTTTCACTCTAATTAGCCAGAACAACCCTGTGTACAGTTAGGACTTGATTATGGAAACAACACAAAAATTATACTTATAAAGTCTGTAGTCTGCATCCCTGGTGTGCAGCCTGCAGTCTTCATTATTTTACACTGACCACTTCTCAACCTTTTTTAGTTCTTACTAGAGCAAATGCATGCTCACTTTGTGAAATTGCCTGACAGAGAAATCTCTTATACTACATGTTGATGACATAAAGAAGAACTTAAATGATCAATTTTTTGTCATCTTCAGTTTCGAAGGTGTACCTCTCTCTGGTCAGTAATTATAATGCTTTATCCACTTCACCTCACCTCACCTGTCCCCTGGTGCCAAGATGGCACATAGGGCCTCCACATGTGCTTTCCATCAATTCCAGTCTTGCGCTGCAGTGCACACCTCTGTCCAGGACTGCCACCCTGCTTTGGACCTCTCCTTTTCTACTGTGCACCACCAGGTTGTTTTTGGCCAGCCTCTCTTTCTCTTTCCCTCGGGGGTCCATGTCAGGGCTTTAAGCAAAGGCTGAAAAAAATTAGAAATGCTATAAATTTATGGAAGTCAAGAGGCCTGTCAATTCATGGCAAAGTTAATATTATAAAAGCAATTCTTCTCCCAAAACTAATATACCCCAGCATGGTGATAAGCAATCCGTCTGAAGTTATAAAAGAATTTAACAATCTAGTCTTTAATTTTTTATGGAACGGGAAGGACAAAGTTATTCAAAGTTCAATGTTTGCACCTTATGAGCAAGGTGGACTCAGAATGATAGATTATGAAACTATGATAAAAGCGTTAAGGTTGAGTTGGCTAAAGCTCATTACAGATAAGGACTCGTCAAGTTTTTGGAAGTGTTATTTCAATTATCTTTTAGAAAATGAAGGGGGTCTTTTTCTATTACTTCAGTGTTATTATGATGCAAATCAGATTAACATTCCATCTACTTTTTATCAAGATTTATTGGTGTGGTGGTCAAATATAAGAGAAGTTGAAGATCCAAATAATGTTTATAAATACATTATATGGAACAACAAAGAAATAAAAGTAGATGGTAAAAGTGTTTTTTATAAGTATTTTTTAAATATGAATATTAAATATACAAATGCTCTGCTTTTTGATAAGTCGAATATCGAGTCTTTTAATGTTCTCAGAAGTCAGGGACTGACAAAGTCCAATTTTTTAGAATGGACAGGTTTAAGGCAATCTGTTCCTTTGAATTTGCGTGTTACTTTACCCAATTTTAAGGTGGTGCTTGATTTGGAAAGTTTTAAATGTCATGATTATTATTGTCTTCTTATAAAACAAAAATGGAAAAAGCCAAGTAAATGGGTCATGTTAAAGAAAGAATTTAGCTTCGATGACGAGCAAGTTTCAGAGGCATTTCATCTGCCAGTTAGGGTTGCAAATGAACCGTATTTACGTTCCTTTCAGTACAAAGTTTTGAATTCTATCCTGTTTACCAATGACCGCTTGTGTAAAATAGGATACATTTCGGAGCCCAACCGTACTTTCTGTCATCAGCTAACAGAAACTATACCCCATATTTTGTTTGGCTGTTCTTTTTCAAATTCTTTTTGGCATGAGGTTAATGAAAAAATTTTGAGTCAAATCAAGAGTTGCAGTCAAGCCTCTCGCTTACATATTGCCAGGTTATTGTTGGGTTTTTTGAGGAGGAGATGGATCTATTTAATTATATAGTAATTTTAGGAAAATCTTTTTTTATGGACCTGTTGATGCAGAAAAATATTACCTTCTTTGAGCTACTTCATAAGAATTTTGGTAATTAAATATGAAACTGAAAAGCTTGTTTATTTCAAATTAAATAAAACGAATTTGTTTAAAGAAAAATGGAAGAAATTTGAGGAAAAAATTTTATCTAACATTTAGAATAGACAACAGCATTATTAAGAACATCTTTAAGTAAATAAGGATGGAAGATACAGTACAGGTCAGAGATAAGGGGCCTACGCACACGCAAAATGCACACACAATTTTTGCGCAAACGCGTGTCCAAAAACGCGTGCCGAAACACGCGTTTGCGCGCATATGCGCGCATTTGATGCACGTATTTCCTTTTGTTATTCACTCTCATAACTGTGCTTTGTGTGGCATTCTTCTGCACAACAAAAAGCAAGACAAAAGGCAGTTCCTACAGACACCGCATATATCCGCCGAGAAACAAACAGCCGATTCGCACGTTGTTGGTGTACAGTCGCTAATCATTGACAAATGCCCGACTTTTACTCAAATATTTTTGTTATGGACTGAATGTGAACGAAAACAATCCTAGCCACCGATTCTCTGTTATAACGGCTTGTGGTGTTGCTGTTTGAATCTTCTCTCTTTTTCCGGGTTAGCGAGGAACAAAGAACAAAATTTACACAACTCCCTGAAATTCTCGTGCACGGCGTTACATTTTCAATCCCAAACTGCGCAGAGTTTAATTCAGCGTTTACAACGTGTCTAATGTTCGTTTTGTTTCCCAGTGTAAATCATGTCAAACCTTCAGTTTCTATCGTTCATTTTCCTGCTATCAAAGCACATGAAGAAAAATATATATAAATTCAGAGGAAAACTTTTCTTCTTCATTCACGGTGATTGTGATTCACCCACTATGATTCACCGTGATATTTCCAAAGATTGTGATTGGCCAGCCTGTTTATCAAAAGTCAACAATAAGAGTCGACACAGTAGTTTCATCTGGGATCCGTCTAGCTTTTATACGAAGGCAGAGAAGTTTCATTTGTAGCTTAAAACAAATTTTCTTGCTGAACATGCCTAAATCTAACAGAAATTAACTTGACATGTGTAATTTAACGCTGCCACTGGAAGCCACGAAACTTTCGGCTGTGAGTTCAAGCCTCTCATGGCTCTCAAAGCACTGGCTCGTCACGCAATAAATTTAGGAAGAGCAGCATGGTTCTGGTCCCAAAGAAACATCCTCCAGTCTGACAAGTACCATTCTCAATCGTGGTTAATTTTGATACGTAAAACAAAGTCGCACTAAAACTGTACCTTAACTGTGCATCAATTGAAGCTGTAGTCGAGATTCAGTTTTTGCGAGCGAATTGTTAAAGAGACGCGTCGACATGTGTGATAACCCTTTGAAGATTTCGCGACGGGAAGTTTTGAATTTTCGTATCTCTGGTTCTGTAAGGCGCAAGAGAGCGCTTGAAATGGGAAAATGTTCTGTTGTTTAAGCTCTTTATTTGAAACGAAATTCATTTTGACGCGCAGACATGAAGAGTTTTTGCAAGCGAATTGTTTGTTTGTTCAGGTTTAATTAAAGGCAAGCGACGCGTCATGTGTGATGACCGATTGTTTTGAAGATTTCGCAAACAGCCATCAAAACTAACAACAAATTAACTACAATAGGCGAACAATAGGCTAAATCATAAATACTAATGAATTTGCTTTCTGTGCGTATCTCATGCGCGTGTCAAAGACGCAGACGCGTGCGTGTTTGACACGCAGGCGCATTTTATGCGTGTATTTTGGGCCCAATATCTTCGACCTGTACTGTAAGAACAGACATTTTTTTTTCCTTAATTAAATTAATATGGTGTCTTTGTTTAATTTATTATAAACCAAACTGTATTTATCGAATAGTTTAAAATGGAATTGTAATTAGTAATTGTGGAATAAATAAATAAATAAATAAATAAATAAATGCCAAAAAAAAATGTCAGGGCTTTAATACAGTCATTGTCAGATTGTTTTCTGAGGATGTGTCCAATGAAACGCCATCTCCTTCTTCCTACCTCTTCGTTCAACCTCTCCACTTTAGCCCTTTTCAGTAGCTCTCCATTACTAATCTTATCTTGCTATTTGATCTTCATTATCCTTCTCAGGCATCGGTTTTGAAACACATCGATTCTATTAGCATCACCTTCGTTCATTTTCTATGTTTCACAACCATACATGAGAACTGGTTTGACCAATGTTTTGTATAGTCTGATCTTTGTCCTCCTTGACACACTGCTGGAATTCCATACTCGCTTTAGCTTCACAAACGCTCCTCTCACTTTCCCTAGCCTAGCCTTGATGTCTTCTGCACCACCCCCTTGTTTACATACTGTGGCTCCTAGATAGATAAACTTCTCCTACATCTTCCAACACTAGACCATTGACTGTGATGGCTTCATTATTCCTTGCATTTACTCTCATGACTTTGCATTTCCCGACATTTACCAGAAGGCCTGTCCTTTCTGCATTCTCTACCAGCCTGTTTGTTTTCAACTGCACGTGTCTTTGTGTTGAAGAAATTAAAGCTACATTGTCAGCGAAGTTGAGGCCCTCAAGTTTTTGATGTAAATTTCCACCTCAGTCTGGTCCCCTCCTCCTTCACAGCATTACCCAGTCTATAATGAGCAGGAAAAGAAAGCCAGACATTGTAAATATTCATTCTGTGTATTGAAATAATATTTTTCAGTTGTGGATCAGGTTTAAGTGGTGAAGTGTTAACAGATGAAGGGCATCATTGGGTGGGTCTTGACATCAGTCAGGCCATGCTTGGTAGGTTAACCTGCAGTGTATGTTAATTTGAACTTGTCAAAATTATCACTGCAGCTGACATTACATGTATTTTTTGGTCAATACTAAAATTATAATTAATATGTAAATCAAATTTGTGCTTTCATGTTATTGGAGAGAACATGTAAATTTCTGTCTTCATAAGTAATTATTTATCATCTCATGGACAAATTATTTTGAATTATTCTGGTGTGATACAAATAATAACATTGGATACAGCTTAAAGGTATAAGTATATTAAGCAACATTTGCAGATACATTAAGAAGTTTGAATCAATGCCTCTTGTTACCTAGCAACACCTTGCTGTATCTTTTTAAGGTGGTTATGTACATGCTTATGAGCTAGTACGATTAATGCAACAAACAAAAACAAGATCCATATGTAGAAGATCGAGGATTTTTCTTAGGACGGGTATATCACTAAGGAATGGTGTAAATGTTTTTTTTTTGCTTTTGCAGAATACCAGAATACCAGCTATATTAGAAAGCCACATGTTATTTCAGGGGGGGAGGGCAGTGTAAACCCTCTGCATCCTCCTAGCTTTGCTCCTGTTATGACTTCTGTAGTATACATTAACTAAATTCCAAATAAGATCACTTTATTTATTACTAGGCCCTTTACACAATCTGGTCACTTGGTACAAAGTAGCAGTGGTGCTTCCAAAACAAAGCAACTGTCTCGTACTCAGTCCATCTTGACCTCCCTTTGTTTTGGAAGCCCCACTGAGTAACTTTTGTCTCAGAATGTATGATTTTGTACCATGTGATCAGATTGTACAGACTCATAGTGTGGACTTGGTCTTCTTTTGTCTCTCTGATTTCTTAACCCATTGACACCTGTGCCGCCCGTAACTGCCCGTGACGAACCTTGGCCTTTCTTCCGCTTCTGACGTCATCATTTTTGACCAAAATTGGCATCTATACTCAACTTCTGCAGGAGGAAAAGATCTTTCCAATGATGCCTAGATCAGAGTGATCGGCGTAATGGCGCCTGAGATATGCACAAAAATGCTCAAAAAGATGAGTGAAAAACTCAGAGCAAAATTTACTGCCACTACACCTAACTGGCTCACGGTAAAAATTGGCCGCTTCAATGACTCTTTCTTAGAAGTTTTTTAACTGCAAGCAAGCCCAGTAAAAGGTCAATCCCTGAAGCAAAAAGAAAAGAAAAGGAGAAAAAGGAAAGGGGGAAAAAAACATCAAAAATGACGTAGGCCACCTTCTCGTCCAAAAACTATCTCAAAATTTTGATTTCTGTGCATGCACGGGCCCAAAGTTCGTAAAACGCGATTTTAGTGGCAAGAAGGACTAGCTGCCGTGCTACAAATGCATTTTCGACCAGATTAAAGCTAATTTGGCCGAGATCAAGCCTCAAAACCACCAAAATGTCCAAAAAATGCATTTTTGGCAAAAAGTTCCAGGAGTCAGTGGGTTAATAATGTACATTCAAACCTCCACTAACGGCCATCTCTGACTCTACAACAGTCACTTTATTAATATTTTTGATAGATCAAGCAATCAAACCCCACTGTGTTTACTGTTTTGTAATTTCTCTAAACACAGAGACATGTTTGATTTCTGTAGTGATCAACATTCCAAAAATAACTGAGGAGCTCCACTTTTAGGCTTGGCTAAATCTATATCTTTATTCACTCTATTTTAACGCTACCTCTCCACAACAGCACTGGCCACTGCTAAAAAAGCTAGTCTAAACTTCCAAATAACCTCTTGACAATGGCCACTTAATCAAAGACTGACAAACAGCCCAATTTAAATTATTGTAAAAGTCACCAAACTTGAACTGTTCTGCACATCATTGGTCCCTGCATTTGTTTGGTTTCTCTTTATTGATATATTTTGATTGTGATTGGTATTTCTATGCTAACATAAGCTAATTCTTTATAAAATGAGAATGTTGCACACCTGTGGCCACCTGTTTATAACACTGTACAGCTACTTTTCTTTGTTCTCAAGGTGGCTGTTGTTGACTGTATTACTAACTTTGCTAATAAAATAGCAAATGAATCGAATCAAGAGCATTCTTAATGAGTTCTCAGTTTAGATAAATCTGCCTGGGAAATGCTGTGGGTTACATCAATCTACAGATTAAGTGTGAACACAGTCATGTTACAGAAGAGGGATTTTACAATGTAACTCGCTAGAAGAACAGCAAGAGATTGTTCAATAAAACAGCCAGTTGTTAATTTGCGTGTATTTGCGTGACATTTGTTTTGCAGATGTAGCAGTTGAAAGAGAAGTAGAAGGAGATCTGTTTCTTCATGATGTAGGGCAGGGTCTCTGCTTTAAGCCTGGAACATTTGATGGATGTATAAGGTAAAATAGTTTGTTTTTTAACATCGCCTTCGATTATCAGTTCCTCTGAAGTTTTTTAGGAATTTGTCTAAGAAAGCAATTCAAATCATCCAGTCTGTATGCATATTTATTTCATCATATTTCAGTAGTACTGTTACAGTCCTAGAATTTTAATTATAGACCATTAATATACACCTCTGGTAGACAGACAGTAGCATTGACCTATAAGAGAATAATTTTGTATATTGACTTTAGAGAAGTTAAGTGCAAGGGTCAAAGCTGTGTTGTTATTTTCTTGAAGCATATCTGCCCTCCAGTGGCTCTGTAATGCAGACAAGAAAGGACATAATCCTTCTAAAAGGCTATACAAATTCTTCAGTTCATTGTACAGTTCTATGGTAAGTCTGTAGTGCTGGGTTCACTATATTTGATTGCTTCAGTGTGGTAGTATCTTGTATCTTGTGAACTTTGACACAATTTTGACTTTCATCTGTTGTTGTGTAAATTATGTAATTTCCATGAAATGACAATTTTTAAAAAATATTGATGTAGTTAGCACTTGTCCAAATTTCTGTAAAGATAAAATTCATTAAATAAGTATAATAAATTATAAGATGTTTTGTTGTGTAGTATCGTTGAGTATTTTTTCGAGTTGTGCTGTATTTTGACATGCCCATAGGGTGAGTCAAAATACAAACAATGAGTAAAAATTCTCAGCGATACTATGCAACAAAATGTGCAATAAAAGATTTATTATGATAATCCAACACGCCAAAGTTTTATGTCCATGCAAATTTCACAGATATTTATTTACAGATAATGCATGACAGAAGTATGCAAAGCGGAATGGAATTGGCGTGGGAAATCCAGCTAACTGATTGGTCAACAGCAAACAAACCTGTCTAATCGGTCCTCTGGAGTACAAATAATTCATGATATTTTACTCGTTTTGGGTGCTATTTGTACTCTACGAGGTGCAGTTGGATAAAAAATAACATTATAAATGGAGTAATAAGATTATTATTGTCATTTTAACATAAAAGATAAATTTTGATTGCTAAAATACACATCCATGCAGGTAGCTCATATAATTAGTAGTTTGACTGTCTCAAGAAAGGTATAAAAACTTATTTATTTAATAATAAATTCTTATTCCTTCCCCTGGATGAGATACCACTCACATTTAAAGACTGTGAGAACCATGTAATGTTAATTCTTGCCTGAGGATGTTATGTGCAAAGTATGTCTCTATGCAACCTTGAATCTGAATCTCTTCCAAGGACTTAAGTATGCATGCTCATGTTTGTTTGTTTCATTTATGCAGTGCAGAGGAAGCAGAGCAGTGTTTCAATTTTACCCAGAGAATCCTCAGCAGGTATTTGTGGGAAATATCTTTAACTCTCAACAAGGCTCGACCTTGACTTTTGTTACCCGTAGGCCCATGTTAATGGCTAGTAAAATGGTAGTTCTCACTAGCCATATTTAAAATATTGAAGTTAGTAATTACCCTAGTTTCAAACATCAATGTATCAATCACATAATACTTTTATAATTATTATAATTACGTATTTATTTTATTACTCCGTAAGGGGTGGCGAATGGTAAAATCCGAGACTCGATGAGATGCCGAGACCCTTGTTTGAAAATCTGAGACTGAGCCTTGATCATTTTAACAAAATCTGAGCCCAAGACTCTGTATGAAGAAAACCGAGCCCGAGAGTTCATTTTGCAAAAATCCGGGTCGGTTCTGAAACTGTTCAAAGCGAGACATGAGCTACACCATTTTCTAAGATAAATAAATATGATCAAGTTTATATATCTGTAGCCTTAAATTGTATTACATTTCCTGTAGCTTGCTCTGTTAACTTATTATTGTACGTATTTGTACCAATGTCAGTCGGCCAGTCACAGCTAGGTGCCAACTCTTTAGTTAATATGGATTAAAATTTTGACCTTTTACGTAGCCTGCGAGCAGCCTCACGTTTGGGGTGGCCCAGGTGCGCAGATTCCTCTCTGACATATTGCCTCGCCTTCGAATTCACTATTTGCCGCTAGCACATGTGCTCCCAAATATGTGCCTACTTGCAGGCTACCTCTTAGCGTATGTCACTACGCCAAAATTTGAGAATCCGAGACACAAAGAAACACAAGAAAACGAGATTTAGAGACTCATTCAAAACGCCTCCTAGATTTCACGATCAGGGCAAAAATTTCCGAGACCCTGAATTTTCCGGGTACCATTCGCCACCCCTTGCATACCTACCTCATTCTTTTTATTTATTTTCTCGGAGACATAAGCATTTCTTTTGCTATTTTAAATCTGAGGTGAAATAAAAGTTTGTTGTTGTCATATGAAAAACTGAATGTTATCAAACTCTGCGAAGTGTCCCTGTAGATCGCTCAGTGATCAGCTCTGACTTATGCGACAAAGTAAGCAATGTCGAATAAAATTCTCCAATTTCCGAGCAACATCATGAGACATGTCAAAAGCACGTTAAACAAGGTGTCACAATTTTTACGGCACTAAATTTGTCTTTTGCAGTTGACAAAGAAATTTGCCGCCATTATTTAAGAAGCCATTATGGCAACTGACAATCCAGTGGTATTTGGCTAGTTGACAACCGCCAAGGTTGAGCCCTGCTCAAGCTTTCTGTTACAAGCTTTCTATTACAACCTTTTATGGCCAACCCCAATGCCAACCCTATCTCCAGAAGCAATGATGAGAGTTAAAAGTATGGTTGCAATATATTATTCCTTATCTCAGCTGGTTTACTCTACTGGGTTATAATTTCTTTTTTAGAATTAGTAATTCTTTAGGATAGATTGCAAAATCAACCACAAAAAAACCCCACCTACCTGAAAACTTTGTGAGAACCCTGAAATACAAATTATTATTTTGTCTGGTAGTACCTTTCCTTGGAAAGCAACACTTATTAATTTGTTACATACTGTTCTGATTATTACTGTTAACATTTTACACTTATTATTTATCTTTTGGTACACAGCAGCTTTTAATAACCAGTAATCTCTCTCTCGCAGGTTGAATTAATCACAACGCAAGCCATGAAAGCTGGATTCACCGGGGGTCTAGTTGTTGACTACCCAAACAGTACAAGAGCTAAAAAGTAGGAAAGATGTACTTAAAATAGATAAGAAATTATCGATAATTGAATTATTAACTTCACAAATGTTGAGGGTAGGTTATAAAAGAATACCAAAAAGATAATTGGCCCACTGTCATGTCAAGGACCAGTAACTAATTTGAAGTCAGTATTAGAACATTTTATTTTAGAATGCAAGTATGGAGGGCAAAGAGTACCCTTAAATATCTAGCTTTTGTTTTTGTACATGTTGCAACAAGGTTTTGTATAGCACTTACTGGTGTCCGTCCTTTGCTCAGTTTGTATGTACTCAATCATTTCAACTTTGTTTCAGGATATTCCTATGTCTCTTTGCTGGTGTTGTTGTGGACAAACTTCCAAAGGTCTGTCGTTATGATGGGAAGCATTGTAGCTGTACTCTTTGATTTGATTTATCATCTTTTCTAGTCATTGCTTGGCTCCGCTAAGGAGCGCCCCCATACCCATTAGGGGTGACTATTGAGGACATTTTAACTATATTGTAACTGTATTGCAATAGGTCACATGGACATTACGATAGTATTGTGATAGTGGTAGGTACTATTGCAATAGTATTGCGATAGTTTTCAGGAATGTCTGTGTCTTTTCAATGCCTTATATTTACCAGGGCTCGAAATTAAAAAAATCGGTAGGTCGCCATTTGGCGACTAACTGGAGAAATATAGTTGCCAGATGCAAATTTTAAGTCGCCAATTTGTATAATCAAATATTGTTCGGGTTCTGCTTTTTTACTTACTTATCCATTTCCTTTTAATAATGTAACACTTTCATTTCGCGCTGCGGCACTCAACTTGCATGTTTCGCTGAAAACAGAGAGTTACCTGCATCAAAAATGCTGGCTTCGTTTGCGCGGTAGAAAAATGCGACTTCTCAGTTTTCACGTACAATTTTTACAGTTTTAACAAATCTATCGTTGTTGAGTTAAAGTTTTGTACAGAGAAACTAAAAAATGCTCGCTGAAAATTGCTAAACTTAACGGAAATAAACACAGCGTTTTTCGTTCCCAACGCAGCTATTTTTATCCAGGAAAGAAATTTGATCGGGGCAGATTTTGATCACGTGCTAGGCAACCACGCAATCAACAAAACAACGCCATAAATTGTAATTTTCGCCAAGCTTCGTCTAAACACTTGATTACTCTTGAGCCTAAGGCTTTCCTTCTCTTCTCAAAATCGTTAGTTTTGCAAAATTCTGCAGCTCCTGCGCGGTTTCAAGAGAGAAACTCTAATGGTGTCGCAGAAAATAATTATTACGAACAGTAGTCCGTAAAGTTTCAAGGGAATGTGGCTTTTTATGCGATTTGGCCCATTCTTTTACGACGAATGCAAAGCAGGACAAGATAAGATGTTTACAGTACCGCTCAGAACTAAGCGAACCTAAAACGCGTGTACTCAACGAACCCCTAACGCGTTAAAATTGCCAACGCGTTATGGCCAACGCAAAAGGGCCACGCGTTTTCGCCAACGCGTTAGCCTTTGTTATTCATAACCAATATTCCTTTTGTGATGCTTTGTTGTGGCGAACAAAGCACGACTTGCAGTTCAAAACAAATGCATGATTTGTAAATCCATGCAAAAGAGAAATTCAAATAAAACACAGAGAATTACAAGCACAGTGAAAAATTTGACCTTTCGAAGAACCGCTTTGTAACGCTACCACTGAAATAAGGCGCCTAATGATGTTGCCGCATTACGCGGCACAAGTTTTAATCTTCGAATTATTGTTGGTTCACCATGTTGATTATTCCGCTTACCGCAGAAAGACAAAACCGTCTTCTGCCGTAAAAAAACATCTCTGCCTTGCGAAAACGTAATTCTGTGCTCAAACCCATTGTGGCATATCCGTAGTCAGCAAAAATTTCGCCGTATCGGATGGCAGTAATGATAGGGGATATGCAAATCGCGACAAAATTAACAACAGATCGAAAGCTAGACGATTTCACTTTTAACCGGTTAACCCGGCGCCTGATAACCGACCTAGGAAAAATCCTTCTCATGTCATTTAAAGTTGCCTTGTGAAAATGTAACTCAGTTCTCAAACCCATCATGGCATTCATACTCGGCAAAAATTTCGCTGTATCGGATGGAAGTAATCACATAGAGAAGTGCTAGGAAATATGCAAATCGCGACAAAATGAACAACAGATTGAAAGCCAGACGACTGCAATTAACCCGGCGCCTGATAAGCGACATGACTGGAGAAAGTCTGTAAATTACGCAAGGAGGAAAAAACCTACTTATACCTTCTAAGGTAAATCACCAAAGAATTTAAGTTAACGCTTATTGAATGGCGATCAGTTTCATTCACTGCAAGCAATAAAAGCAGCCCGTTGAATGAAAATTATGATGGCCACTGCACAGCGATATTTGATACCATGATGTTTCCTTTCTCCACGGGAGTCAAACTTGAAGCAACGTTGTGTGAATTAAAACAAATATCGTGTCAAGTTTTTTGAACAACCGTGACCGAATTCCCACAGAAAGCGTCGTCGAAATGTTTTGAGAGTATTTGATGCTTGTCTGGAATACAACGCAACTGTAAAAATTATTTTGGAGTTGTGGTGGACAAATTCTCCGAACATCGCCACGTTCACGATTCTTGCGTGATCCGCCGGTCACCGGCAGGTATTTTTTGCAGGTTGCAGGTTGCAGGTTGCAGGTTGAAATTTAATTATAACTGGAAAACCGCTGACACTAAAAATAATTAATAACCCATATACTCGTCAGGGAGTTCTTACATAAAGTAGTGGGCGTCTTTCACAGGGTTTCATGCGTTAAGTCAAACACGGAATGGCAACGAATTTCATCATTTACTTGAAGCAGATATAGAAGTATTCTCTTTACCTTTGAAAGTAAGCTTAAGTTGAACATTCCTTGCTTCTCATAGTAATAGGTGTCACCCTCTTTAAATGTTAGGTTATTGATTCGATCCGCTATAAGTAGTTATCGATCGACACGCTGAGACCAGTGAAGTCTCTTCAAAGCCATCTGGATGGCCGCTCCATCCGCAGATGTTTCCATCGATTCCAGATTTGGCTCGGGTCTTCCCTCAACAACAGAAGATTGCCATCACAAATGAAGCAAATAAATAAAACAATGAAATAATACAAGACTCAACCGACGGAATATATTAGCACAAGCTCACTGTGCTTTTATTTTGGTACTCACAGGGAAGAAACCAAATTCAGCAGCTATTTCAGATGATGTATCTGATGTTGTTTTCAAAACCAATAATTCATTGCAGGCTTAAAATCATAGGAAAATACTCTCCTCCCATCGCTTCGACCGGTTTGGCATGTAGGTGGAAGTAATCTTACAGAGCGATCGTAATCAGCGTCATGTAACGGTCACGGGAGGTCTACTGCTTGTACGTTTCTTTTATGTGCCAGCGGTTTTCCAGTTATAATTAATTTTCAACCTGCAACCTGCAACCTGCAACCTGCAAAACATACGTGCCGGCCGGTCACGGTCTCAAGAAGACAAAATGCCCAGCAGTCAAAAAGGTCGGATACACCTGTAATTCCTGCGAATTCCTCTACTGCAAATCCAAAATATTGCGTACAATTGCTTTGCATTTCCGAACAAACATCAAATACTCTCAATACGTTTCGTGGAGACTTTCTGTGGAAATTCGGTGGACAATTTTGACTGCCGGGCATTTTAATAGTTTTTTTTTGAGGACGTGACCGGCAGTCGGATAAAGACCCTTGCGATTTTATGGTATGAACCACCTTGGAAAATTCTTCTACTACAAATCCAAAATAACTTTTAGAATCGCTTGGCTATTCTAAAGAAACCTCGAATCTTCTCATCAGGTTTGAATGACGCTGTTTGCCGCAGTTCGATAAATATCTTAAACTGCCGATGTACGCATATATTTTTCTCAGTGTCAAGCACGTGCCTATTTTATAGTATGCTCACGCTCGAATATTTCGTCATCTTGCGAACGAACATAATTTTTTGAATCGCATTATGTCTACATTTCTAAAAAAGTTATCAAACACTGCTGGATATGTAGGTTTTTGAAAATACTTCCCGGCTGCCAGGTGTCTAGACACGATAGCGATCAGATCTTGAAAAGAATATAAATCTCACGATGTTGTCTGTTGGTTTTTTTCACGGCGTCAATTGAAAACCCGTTATTTTTATCTGTTGATTTTTCGAAATGCAAATCATTTCATTCGTAAGTTGAATGAATCCAAACAAACAAAACAAAATGGTCTGAGAGTAACCGTCGCTATATTCAGCCGGTACGAAAGAATTAAAACTTGTCTGCTCCTTGAAAACAAATCATGTTCATGCCGAATGTTACCTTTAGGAAAGATCGTTAACTTCCTTTCACACAGTAACAAAAGAAGCAAACAATAACCAAGCTCATACATACTAATGCGTTTACTTCAACGCGTTATAACGCGAAGTTGAAACGCAGTCTAACGCAGCAAAACGCGTGCGCGCGTTTAACCCTTCGCGTTAAGAACGCGCGTTCGATGTTCGTTTAGTTCTGAGCGGTACTGTATTTTAACTTTAATGCTTTATTGTACTTCTAAATCATACAAAACTCAGGTCGCCAAAGTGGCGACTAAACGACAGTTCTAGTCGCCAAGGAGAAAAAGCTAGTCGCATTGGCGACTGTATTGGTTGCAATTTCGGGCCCTGTTTACTGAGGAACACAATGGATGGCACGACCCTATTGTTGGTTCAAGAATCAAGACGCTGAAAATGCTAGGTGCAGTAGGCGGATTGTTTTAGGGTTCATTTTTACCTTTATCTAAGTGGAGAAAGGTGTCTTTATTTTCCAAACAAGTTAAAATGTTAGAAGTGTAGAAACTATTGAAACTATTGATAGTTCGCTATACTATCTATATCGATATTTTCATTTTCACTGTCGATGCATGGCTATCGCAGCATTAACATCGAGATGCATCAATAGTTCGATGTATTGTTACATCCTAAATACCCATATTAGGAACAAAAAGGAAACCCATGAATTGCTCTTCTCATGATTATTATGGCAGCGGTATTGCTTGTGGGTGCATATGCACAGTGTCATTGATGGCGATGGCAACTGAGTCACGCAAGATGGCAACCATACTCCAGCTAGTAGGTTGATAGAGACATCCAACCTCGGTTTGTAGCATCCCTCTTTGTTATTGGACATCCATATTATGGCCAATTGACACCTGTCAAAACAAAGTATCTGCTGACCAATATCACATGACCATATTGCAGGCTCAAGTTTAGAGCTCATTGAGGGCACAAGTTTTTTTTTAAGTTAACTGCTGACCAAGTGCTGGTTGTTTGATTGGGTTGCATGCTCATGTCAGGTTAAGTTGTTGTAAACAAGGTCAGGTTTTTCGGAAGCTGGTTAAGGCTAAGCCAGCATTATAAAAATTAACCGACATATAATTTTTCTTGTAAAGTACAAAGTAACGTTTTTCACTGCTTTTGTCTTGTGTATTTTGAGGACCCCGAGGAACTCAAAACAGAAGGCCAAACAACATGAACAGAAAATCTCACCATAAAGTTACATAACTCAAATCAAAATTCTTGCTTATCCCGGGTTAGCTTAATTGGGGCTTTGAGCAATCCGGCCCAGGAGCTCCGCTTTTAGGCTTGGCTAAATCTATATATTATCCACTTTTAAAAGCTTTTTACCTCACTCTGCAAGCAACTACAATTATTTTAATATAATTATTTTCCAAACATATTAATGAGTTTCTTGTTACACACTGAACAACTCCTTACCCTCCTCCCATCCTCTTCTTACCCTCCCCCGATCCTCCCCTCACCCCCTCTCCTCTTAATGCCATTCTTCCTCTCCACCCTTCCTCTCCCCTCTTTGCCCTGCATTTTGTTGCAATTATCTGAGATTCAAATAGAAAAAAAACAAGAGATTTAGCACTGCTGTGAACTCTCTCTCAGATGAACACATTCAGGAGTCCACTTTAGAACAGTATCCACCCTAACTAGAGTTTAGCTGTTATAAACAAGTGGAATTTCATTGAACCAGCCTTCCAACTATGTCCTCCCTAGGGAGGTGTTCACCTCAGAGTAGACTGTCCAGTTTGAGAGAGTTGACTGTGCCCCTCTTTGGACCATGACTGTGATGTTTTGACATGGACTTACAACCAATCAAAGACGCTGTAATAATACAGTACCACTCACAGATATGTGAACCACCAAACATGTTTTGAACTTGGAGTAAACTCAATCTTTTTAGTGATACAGCAACCTTTGGTCGGATTTTACTTTTCTCTGTACTGGAGAGTTGTGTAATGCATAGTTACCTAATTAAGTCTCGTGTTTCATTTTCATAGGGTCTTGGTACTGAAGATACAAAATCTGTGGAGGATAGTGTACAATTTAGTGGGAGAAGGTAATTGATTGCTATTGCTTATTATGTACTAGACACCTGTACATACACTGTGGCGATTTCCGAGTTCTATTTTGCAAGGGTACTTATTTGAACTCCATTCGTTTTAATACTTTGCATCTGTCAATATCATTTCTGCTGCCATCCATCTGGCGTTTATTTCTCATTACCTGTTTGCTCTTATCATGATTTTCCTTTGTAATGATGCTGTAATGTGGCTTTTAAGTTGACGTTTGTAAGGGACTGACCATTATTTTTTTTAGGGGGATGGGGGTGGGCAATTTTCAAAAAAGACATTCCTGCACAACAAGAACTGCTGAAAAAAATCATGCAAGGGGAGCCACAAGAAAAAAAAATTGAGCTATTAAGTGCTAAGTTCTACTACCCTGTTCCTATTTTTGATGTTAAAAAAATTCTTGCACAAGTACCCACCTGAAAAAAACTAATCCACAACCTAGAGCTAGAGATAAAAAAAAATCATGCCCCAGAGAATTGCTTACCCCCCTCCCCCTCCAGAAAATAATGGCCCCTCCCTTAGTTGATGCCTTTTGTCTCAAGCTGGTATGTACAGTAATTCATTTTCATGAGAGGCAACTACAGTGAAGTTTGAGTTCTTTTGTTTTTGTTTTAGAGAAAGATCTAAAGTGCCACATGGAAAATCAATAAAAAAGAGCAAAGACTGGGTCAAAGAAAAGAAGGACAGGAAAAGACGGCAGGGAAAGTAAGGAGATTTTAAATATTTCTCTCTTGTCGCCTTTCCTCTTTTTAAACCCAGCTTCACCTGTACGTTGCTCAAAGGCTGGGTAACATGTACTGATTCACTGGATAAATTGCTAAGTTGGTGAAACAAAAGTAAGCTGTCCTCAGCTGAATCAGTGATTCATCTGGTGGATGGGGTAGCTATACTCTTGTCCTTTGATCTACCAGGTCCTGTTCTAACTCTTGATAATTATTTGAATCTTTTAATGCACATATGTGCCAGCCAGCAGTGAACTAGCATCCCATCCGGGAAGGGTATAGAAATATTCCTTAAAGTCACTTCATGTTACAGAAGGGCCACTTGGGTCAGGTGTAGACTTGCCTGCATTGGCAATCAGCCAGCCTGCATAATTTGTTTGACAACCCAATAGTAGCTACAAATTTAAAGTAAAGACACTGTTAGAGTACACAGTCATGTAGTCGAGTTGCAAGACAGCGAGTGTCAACATGGCTGTCAGCATGACAGTTTTTGCTTGGATCTCGCACATCTCTGTCACAACATGAATGACTATTGAAAATGAAACCATGATTGCTTACCAGCTTGGGCTATAAAATATATTTCATTTGTTGTTGTTGTTTAGTCTTGTATTGTATGTGCCTTGTTTACAATAGTGATTTTTTTTTATAGTCAACGAGGTAACTTTACCTTTATATTTTTAGGGAAGTGAGACCAGACTCAAAATACACAGGACGGAAAAGAAAATCAACCTTTTAAGGGATGTCACCTAGGCTGCAATGAAACGATCAGAAATTTATTCGCCAACACCCTGGAGTGAGTGTATTCTTGCGAGTCTTTGCACTCAGGAGATAATATGAACAAATTCTATTGAGTCAGACGTACTTGAACATGTTCTTCGTTAAACAAATCCTTGGACATGACCTATTGGGGATGAAAGCCTGTGTAATGTCAAGATTGGTTAAACCCATTGAAGACTCCCAGATGGTGGGGTACAACTAGAATTTAAATTAACTGGGGAAAATGTTGAATCTAAGTTATATGTGTATGGAACATAAACCGGTGAGAAAATCACATAATGATATCAAGAAAAGCCTGAATGCATACTGAATATACAGTATAAAGACTTCTTCTGTCATCAGTTAGAAATTGGTTGCCACAAAATGCAAACTTGTACACAGTAGAAGCATCGGTTGACAACCAAGACAAACTACATGTACTGTGAAGGAGACCAACAGTCTAGATATGTTGCAGCATTCCTCACAACTGTTTGAATCATCACATTGTTAATGTGTCTGGCAGTTCTGGTGTTAACAATTACCCATTTAAAATGGCCATGGTAGTTCTACTGAGGGGCCATGGAACAGTACCTTCCATTGCTATTTAGGTGATCTGATGTCATCCTTGTAAGGACTCTGTAGCTAGAGGTTTCTGTAATGTACACACTGTTTTTATTTCTTTATGCATTGATTATTATGCATAAATTAATGCTAGTGGAGATGTTTTGCAGTTAAGACATTTCCTCTTCGAAATTGTTTTGTCACATAAAACAATGCAATTACACGAGTGGGACTTAAATCAATGGGTAAGAATACCAAGAATTAAACAATGCATTATCCATACTCAATGTCTCTTCTTTTTTTCTGGCAAAAGATAAGTTCCTCAGGTCAGTTGGTGGCATTAGGTTTGAGCCCAGGTTTAAGATAGTGGTACATGTACATGGACAGACAGACAGACCGACAGACAGACAGGCAGACAGGCAGAGAGACAGACAGACAGACAGAGGCAGAGAGACAGATGGTCAGAAAGATGGGCAGACAGAGAGGACTTGCTCAATTACGGTAAGCCTCAGTCAGTATATCATCAAGTGCTTTATTTCAATATGGTGAATTCATCCCGACAAGAACTAACAAGTTAAAAGAAAAATTTCTTCCTGTTACAAGTACTTTTCTCTTACATGCTGTATTTGTTACGCTACTCACTATCTATATTTCTGTCAAATGTATTGAATTGCGTAGCAGTGTGTAGTTGCTAACAAAATGGCAACCACTTTGCATTTCCATGTCTATGAGGAGGATTTAGATAATGTATTAGGGATCAGATTATTCATTCCCGATATCGATGCGACGTCATAATTTTTATTTACCACAAAATACAAATAATGATAAAACAAGACAGTTACACAAAAGCAAATGAAAGTGGCGAGGAAGCTCAAAAAGAAACCATGGGGTATAGAGATTAGGGTCCCTCAGAGTAAAAAAATAAAGTTAACAGTAACAGTAAATGAGTAAGGCCAGGATCGAAAGTGAAATACAATGAAGACAAGACAAGACAAGACAGCTTTATTACATTTTTTACACATAATCCAGTAGACAGACCTGGCACCGCAGGTAGCAAAAGCTAATCGAGGCGGGCCAGGAACAATAAAAATAAATGACATCTGCTATAATTTTGTTTTCTCTAGCAGCATACTAATAATATTTTAATATGTAAAATAAAACATTCAGGGACTCTGGAGACCATTTTAGAGTAGAAGGGCTAATTTGAAATCAGGGCTGGGTTGTTCAATGCCTGATTAAGCTAATCCAGGGTTAGTGAGAATTTTTATTTCAGTTTTGTAACTTTTTAGTTAGGTAATCTGTTTATAATAGTTTCCCCTTCAGTTTTGAGCTGTAGTAATCTCAAACTACACTAAATGTTAGAGGTGAAAAACATTTCTAAACAAGAAAAAAATGCCTCAGTTAACGTTTAATCCTGGGTTAACGTTAACTGGCTTTTGAACAACCCGGCGCAGGCCATTACAGACAAATGTTAGGTCAGTGTTTCCCCATTTATCTTACATTTGTGCGCCATCTGGAGCCCCACCAGCCCCCCTCACCCTGTGGTCCCTGACATTGCAGCATATTTGAAGTCAATTTTATACCAGAGTGATCAAAGTACTCCAACTTCAGATAGAAAAGGAATTGGTCACGTTTTTCATCAAGGACACAATAGAATCATTTATTGCTGTAACCTGCGAGCTGGTGTCCTGATCGCAGGTTACTATGGGCAGGACAACTTCAACAATAATTTTTCTTCTACATGCGTAAACTGAGAGCGCTCTTCATATCTCACTACCATTTGTTGAAGCCAGCCATAGAAAAATGTTTTACACTAAACCAGTGTTTTTTGATAAGATATCCATACTCTCCCCATGGAAAGAATATCCCCCCTGACACATTTCACATACCGGTAAGCTTGATACATTCCTTTAAAATCAGTTGTTTTGAGGTGTTTCTTCCCATCAGAATTTCTAGATATGACCTTCTTTGGGGTGGGCACACCGGATATTTTCTGCAAGTGCACAGTCAGACTGTGGTAGGTTTTTTTTTTGTAATGCAGTGGCAGATCCTAAGGTGGGCAAAGAAGCTGATCTGAAGTTAAGGTGGGCTCTCGCTGTACCAGTAAGAATGGATTTTTAGCTCTTTGAATCCAGTCAGTGTAAAACACACTGTAGACTGTGAACTGTCTGGAGGCAAATTCTGCTCTCTGCTTAGCCTGAATATCACTCAGGTAAGTCTGCCTATTATATGGCTAGCTCCATGAGTGGGCAGCATAAACCAAATCCTTTGCTGTGATTGGTTACCAAAGCAGACAAGATGGTGCCATCTTGCCTGCTTGGGATTACTTGCTGTGTCCAGCAAGGAAATAGGGTTTTTTCCCATATATCAGAAATAAATAAACACAAGAAAGAACTTGGCTCACATCCAGCCCTCTCGACTGAACAAGCTTGGTCAATGATCCATGTATAATGCTCAGGTCAACTTGTTTACAGTAGCCTCTCAATAATAGAAATGGTGACACATTATAAACACCAATTATGCCCCTAAATTGCAGTCTTCATTTTAGACCATTTTAGCAGTATGCATTTTATACTGACTTATATTTAGATCATGTATCTGCTTCAAAAATTAGTAGCCTGATCCCCACCCACCCTCCATTATGCTGTTAGTCTGAACTTGTCTCAAAAATGTTGATTAGCTGTGAACTGGAGAATACAAGTAGCTGTTAATGTATAAATTTTTGTCTTAAACAGTATCAGGGTTTCAAACACTCAGTGGCACAAACACAGGCCAAGTCCCCCCACCCCTTCAGAAGTCCTCCAACTTTTAAATCATATTTAATTGAGTTTCTTCAGATTTATTTCAAAGTGTCTTCAGATAATATTCAAAGCTCTCCCATGCATGGTTTCTTGATTTCACACCCCTCCTCCTACTCACCCCTCTGGAAATTCTAGTTTTGCTTCATACTTATCATTGCTGTACAAACTTATGACGCTCCTGCACCTGGAGATCTCAAATAACCCAGCTTCCTTTGGGTTAGCCTGGGTATCTTTTAAGAAATTCACAATAAAAAATTAATTTGCACATAATTTCTATTCTTTTTTTACAGCTAGTAAGGTGATTTTCCCAATTTGTAGAAACATGTGAAGCACTCTTGCCCGGGGCGGGGGGTGGGGGGGAGGGGGGTGTATTCCCTTATATGGGCTATATAGGTATGTGCGGCCCCAAAGGGTATGTTTTTGAGCTGTTTTGGTCATAAATAGGGTATTGATTTTACCTGCTTTTGGCCATTTTGGCCTTATATAGGGTATGGTTTTGTACTCTAGCCTTGATATGGGTGTGTTTTTAAGCCAAGAAGCCACGTTCTCATCATTATGGAAAAGAAAATCAACAAAATCCCTTCGCAAATTATGTTTACAGTCATTTAAACTTGGTCTGAACTAGGGATCCAATCATAACACAGGTCTGAAACAGGATTTTGATGTAAGGTTTAGGTCATAAAAGAGTTTTGAGTTTTTGGTCAGGTCATAAAGAGGGTAGGGAATATCGCAGATTTTGGTCATAAATAGGATAAAGGTTTTGGGAAGCGGGTCGCAAAGCCCCACCCAATTTTTCTGGTAGTACCCCTCCCCCCTCCCCGGCCACTTCCATTACATTATATGTGGTTTTGCTCCCTCTCACCGCCGTAGGCGCTCGTAAAATGAATAGGTAACGACGCTTAACAAAATCAGCAACAATGGAAGCATAAAGTAC
>JAHPZR010054841.1:12500-17500 GCA_019787425.1 Platygyra sinensis | reverse complement strand
CGTCAATACACTGCGTTCAATAACAGAGAAAAATAACACAGATAGTGCGGGTGTTGGGTAAATAAAATGATCGCTCTACTGACGGCATGTTTGTTCTTTGAAATCCTTGTGCACGTGCTAAATATTGCATGAGCAAAAGCACGCGCGAAAACTGTGTTCGGCCACCTTAAACAAAATTTTGTGAAGGTGGTCGTAAGTAACGCTGTCCGCTCGGAGAATATCTAGAAATGCGGCAAAGTCAACTAAAACAGAACTAAAAACAGAACTCTCGTTAATTATCTGCTTTTATGGTGTACATACCAATACAAAATATGAATTATTTCATATATACTTCACATCATTTCTCTCCTCACGGGAGATATGAACTCAACAAATTGACCTTGCTCCCAATGTGTGGCTTCATAGCTCAGTTGGTAGAGAGCATCGCACCGGTATCGCGGAGGTCACGGGTTCGAATCCTGTTGAAGCCCTGATTTTTTTCAGGCTTCTTCTTTCCAATTGCTTAAATTGGAAAATTTACTGCGATGATCATTCTTCACTTTGATCCACAACCGCAGTTCAAATATGAATTATTTCATATATACTTCACAATACAAAATATTTCATGCACAGTTTCAAGTCTCCAAAATGAAGAACGCTAGTCGAGCACATGTTCTTCCGTAAGTTATCGAGGACTCACTTTACAAAACAAAGTTGTCTGTACGTGTACTGTGTTTCATTCTGGAAACACCCATACTATTACAAAAATAAAAGCAAAAAAAATTAAAAATAGGATTCGTAGTGAAACTTCGGTTAGTATCCATGGTGTTTTTTTTTTCCATTTTTTATTTTCCATTAACCACACAAAAGATAAGAAATGCCGTGAAAGCGTTCAGAAGCTTTCAGTGGTTTACAAGTATCCATGGAGAAACGCCGTGAAAGCGTTGGCTTGCACAGTCTCACGTGATGGGCATATCGACGCATCTTCGCGACCAATCGTTGCTTGTTGTGTCAGTTTGAACCAACCTCGTTCCCAGGGTCTCTCTTCTCTGCCTCCCTTGGAAAGACCCTGGTTGCGGCTGGTCACGTGACAGCCTATGACACAAACTTTTCCAGCGGGGTAGAGTCAACCAATAATTTTTGTCGATCTCAAATGACGCGAAAGAAGGTCATCGAATTAAACTACAGGCACCTTTGAAATTTTCCAGTCCAATTGTAAGCTCCACACAGGTCAGACGAAATATATTTATAAATATCTAGGGCATTGAAGTATCACTCTTATTTAAATTTCAGCCGGTCTATTACTATTAGAAGTGAAACTGTTTCGCTGTACGTTTTATGTTTCGTACCTGAATTAACCTCACGGCGCATTGTTCGCTAAATGAAACAATGTTTTATTAACCATTTTGCAAAATATATTTCTTGACTACGCCAAGGAACCTTGAATTAACATCTGTCTAAATATAAACTTGCGTAAACCTGATGGAGACGAAACACAAGTGTGCGGCTTATGTCAACAAAACAAAACTGTAAATCATTTCGCTTTGCTGTAAATCAAATGCAAGTCAGAATACTCGGCTAATCGACCGTATGACAGAACTACTTTTAGCATTCAAAAAACCGCACAAAGAAGAAAATAAATTACCTCCGAATTCAAAGATTCAAGAGACTGATCCACTGGTTTCACTTCGATCCGGTACGTGACCTTTTACATTTGCTATAAACCGTCAAAAAGTTTCTGCTCCATTCAGCTGCCGAATTTCTTTGCGAACAAAAGTCTTCTATATTTTGAAGACGGCAGAAATCATGTAGCATTCTTCATCGGCAAATTCGACTTCGAACCCCGATAGAGCGAGTAGTTTTCAGCGACTGCTGGAGGTTTGAAACCCACAAAGTTTGTCACATCAACCAAACAAGACACTCTGCCACCCCTCGCAACCAACAGATTTTTTTACCACCCAGATTCTTGGTGGTCACGTGACCAGCCGCAACCAGGGTCTTTCTTCCAACGACCAAGTGAGGCAGAGAAGAGAGACCCTGAGAACGAGGTTGAGTTTGAACCTGGCTTACGGTCAGCTCAGCGCGCTCTATTACGTCACAATGGATTCAGGTATAAAAGGACGCGCGTTGACAGGATTCGTCATTTTCCCGTTGTCTCTTGCAGAGTTAACCAACTTTACGACGTTCGCTTGGCAATTTAAAGATGGGATGCGTATTCAGTAGAAATGAAGCCTTGAGCTTCCGGAAAAGGAGAAAGGTGAGCAAAGTTCAAATAAATCTGAACTTTTCTCAGAATTATCTCGTGAAAAAGTAGTAATTTTCTGCGCCTGCTTGTTGAAACGGTTTTCGTTTTAAAAAAAACCGTTAGGCTTTGTGACGTCAATGCACACGCCATCCAAATTTGAAATTTGTGCGAGACCTGGGACAAAACCATTTGCTGGAAACCTGGTGACTAAAATAAATTGAGTCCCAACGGTCACCGCCGAGTGCAACTTCTGTTAAACCATAGTGGTTAATAATGGTTAAACACAGAAAATAAAAGAAATGTCCACCGCTGAATCAGTCTGTATTTTGATCACATCGAATACATAGATATATATTCTTGGCCGGCTGGTCTTGGTCTTAAAAATGCTATCATGGTTGCCCTCGGCTTGCGGCCTCGGGCAGCATTTTCAAGCCCGAGGTCACAGTTCTTCACTATACGGAACGACCCTAAGCCGGCAAATAAAATGTTTATTTTTCCTGGGGTAAATTGGCCTACAAGTGTGTTTGTTTTGTACGCATCTTTGTCAATGAATTGCCTCACGTGTCGTCTAAATAACCATTCGTAAAAATCTACGAGCGAACGAGCGAGTAACTCAGATACTAGACAAAGAAAGATGTATTGAACCCATATTAATTTCCAACTACTTTATGTAAGTTATATCTAGTTCACCAGTTAAGTTTAAAAAATATTTTTTCCGCAGAGAAATTTCGTGCAAAGTTTGAAGTTGTCACAAAACAATTTCAGGTATTGGTACCTGTGTTCGGCCACTTTACTGTTTATTGCTATCGCACAAAAAATAGAACAAATCGGAAGGCAATACTTGTTCCGGTGAAAAGTTCAGGGCTTTTGGTACAACGATGTTCAATCGTATTTGTGTTTGCTGAATATTTACACTCGATAAGCTATTTCGCGACGACTGACCCTAAAAACCTAATGTCGACCGTTCTTACCTCGATATCGGACACATAAAACTTTTGTCGGACGGCAGCGTTTTCTGAGTAAAAAGCGAATAGATCGACCTAATACGAACTCCAAATAATTCTGCTCTGTCGTCTGTCGAGCTGTCACATTTTAGACACGCTTTAGGGTACCGAGGGGGAAGTTTGTCATCAAGTACATTGCACGCGTTAATGGAAGCATAATCAGAAATTCACTTTGCTCCTCCTGAGTGTTAAATGGGCAATTTTAACTGAAACCGACAGGAAAAAACCTCTAAACGGGAAAAAAAATCCACAAATAAATAAATTTTCCTCCCGAAAACTTCCCGCGGGATAATCGCGCATGCTTGTTTTGCTGATCTCTTTAAAGGACAAGATCTGACCGAGAATCCGCCGTAAGGAAAAAGATGGCGACTGGTACATTTACCTATAATGCTTTGCGCACGAAAACTCTAAAAGAGCGTATAAAAACTCAACGAAAAATTTGAAGTCATTCAAACTCGACAAGAGCAAAGCTGTTGGTATAGGAACGACTGCGTTTAAACCATATCTTTCTATATGCCCAGTGGGCTTAGTTTGGTTCGCAAGGTATTGTGCTAAAATGTACAGCCGCCATCTTTTTTCTTACGGTGGATTGACCGTGTTGCAGGCCTATGCGAAAAACGATGTTTTTGAACAGCGGATATTATCAGAATTTAACCCCGATTAGAGTCATGGGACACAAAATGGCGATGAAATGATTTGACGAAGCTTCGAGGACGATCTGTTTACGCTCATTGCAAAGGATTTTTGTCAGCGCGTAAAGGAAATTTAAAGGGAAAGAAAGCAACTGCCATCTTTCCGCACGTGAGAAAAGTGTTTTATTCGTTAGAATTCGGAAAGAAACGAGACAAGACTCGGTAGGGGACGTATACAAAACATGGACCGGGGTCCATGGACCACCCCATGGACCTGGTCCATGGACCACCCCGTGGACCCGGTCCATGGACCCAGTCCATGGACCACCCCATGGACCACCCCTAATTTTCAACAGGAAATCGCCCCTGTTAATATGAAAATTTACCGGAGGTCAGGGTATGAACAAAAACACAGACTCAGTCGTACTTATTGCTTACGTCCTTGAGGGTTTGTCTCGTAATAGCGGGTTGCTTTGGGATCGCACCCCATAAATGGGAAAACCACAAACTCGTTTTGAGATACAGAAGATCTAGAGCATTTCTACCCCCAATATTTTCATTCCAGCTTGTAAATTTAATCGGAGGGCAAGAATGTATTCAGTTTTCGTATTGAACGAAGCGTGACCTTGGAGGGGGTGGGCTGCCGGATAACATAACTCGCTCCAACCCCTTCGGCTCCCTCATCCAAGATGGCAGTAAGTGATGGCAGTTGCCTTGAAACGATCCAAAGATCAGGTGAGTATTTATTGCTCGTACCCACAAAGTACGCCTGTATTGCAAGCTATGTACAGTCACAAGACTTTGTTGTTCTACCCCGCGTAAAACCGCTGTTACGAGACAAACCCTCAAGCACGTAAGCAATAAATACGAGTCTGTGTTTTTGTTCATGCCTTGACCTCCGGTAAGTTTTCATATTAACAGGGGCGATTTCCTGTTGAAAATTAGGGGTGGTCCATGGGGTGGTCCATGGACCCCGGTCCATGTTTTCTATACGTCCCTCGGTAGGGACAGTTACATTTATTTGTTTTCACCGATAATCTATTTTGTTTTCTTCTCTGGTTTGTTTACTTTACATTCTGGTGACTTTTTTTAAATCAGACTTTTCTTCCGTCAATAAGCAATTATTGGATGAGGTTGAGC
>JAHPZR010054841.1:7500-10000 GCA_019787425.1 Platygyra sinensis | reverse complement strand
CCCAGATCCCTAATTGGTAATATCTGAATCATACTGAAGAGAGAGAGATCGTCAAACCAAACAAAACCCGCAGGCCTTACCTCTGGCCGATAAACTAATCACTTCTTATTCCTTTATGTTCAAGTATGCTAGTAATATTTTCAACGTCATATGATTTTGACTTAGAAGCGCTATTTGAATCAAAGTTTCGATAGCCTTTTTCACGGTTAAATTTGCTTATTTGCATATTAATTACAATAAGATTCTAGCATGTATGTGAAGCAATTTTGGGCTGTTTTGCAGTTTTAGCTCCGAAATTGCCTCGCATCCACGTAGAATTACATTGTGATGCAAATGAGACAAATTAACTGTGAAACGAGCTATTCAGTGCAAAAGAATACAGACACGAGTAGTCCTCAGAATATCTTTTGATTTTTATGACTATGTTAATTTTATCTTAAATCTAAATTTGCAGCTCATAATACAAGGCTATATAACACCTCTGTGTCCATTAAAAGTACTGACGTTTGTAAATTCGTTTCTCCTCAGACACCAAAGATACACCATGGCCGTGAACGCCTTTACAACATCTTTATATGGCGTTCACCCCGTCAAAAAGCCAATACAAAATAATCCCATTCCACCTAAAGCAATTGAAATCACCCCACACCATCTAAGTGTGTTACGAATATAACACACATCTATGAGAATATTCATCAAGAATATTCATTACTTGGCTTTTTGACAGGGGGGGGGGGGGGGGGAAGAACTTCCCAGACAAGGAATTGGTTTTCAACAAACCAACACCGACATTGAAAGGTATCTACTTAACCTAAACATAATTTATCTTCTCTACCAGGAGCTATTTCTAAGAGCTAAAACTAAACTGCATGTTTGATGGAGCCTAGATTTTTTATAAATACGGGTACTTCAATGTGTTTTTGTTTTCAATATCTGAAAAGACGAGCGCACGTAGCTCAATTGACTAGGCTGAAGGCCCACTTGTGACAGGTTGAAGTCCGTTATTGTCTATGCAGTTATAGACGGTCTTAGTTGTGCATTCTAGTTATTTATACCAAAAAATATGTAGACATGTGTTGATCCTGTGTTTTTTTTTTTGAAGCACACCGGTCGTAAGGCCTGTAAAATTATTATCAGATAAGTCTATCCGTTGCATTATTTCTTGCACGATAAATAGACATTAATAGTGTGATGTCTGGTACTTCTTTTAGCAATTCCTGAAGTTTTTCCTCAGCCAGCAGGGTTTTCAAATTGAAAAAAAGTAGCAGGAGGAAATTGTAAAGTAGCCGGATCACTATCTCTTTGTGATAACGGCAGCCTTGTGAAGTTGGGGGGAGCACCCCGCTCCTTCTACAGAGAGGAACGGGGAGCTCCCCCTGGAAAATTTTTGAAAATCAGGGTGCCTTGATTCAAATGATATGAAGTTTATTCCCGTGCATTTTTTGCACCCCTAACTGATTTTGTTGAACGTTTCTGTACACTTATTAACAAGGGTTAGTGTTGAAAGTTTTACAAAAATGGTGCGGTAAGCTTTTACATTTGCATGAGTACAGTACTTATTACATCGACTTCTTGTACCTCAAATTGAAGTGCAATATAAAACTGAACTGCAGTACAATAGCATTTCAAATCAGTTGCATAAGTTAAAGATAAACAGTCTTTTTGTGTGTTTTGTAGAAAAACATAGCTACAAAATATTGGCAGACATTCGACAAAATCTGCTTGAAGCAAAAGTTTGTTTTGTCTCAAGTCATGGAAACATGCAATGGCAACTTTTACACTTTATTCTTTACACCCTAATACCAGTGAAGTTTGCAAAATGAATACATTTTCCTTGAATTCAGTTTTTGAGAAAACATTTATGTAGTTTCGATCCCCCAAAATGCATTTTCCTTCAGTTCCAGCTCAGGATCGGTTTGCTTTCTAATGAAAGAGAGCTGCAGATGAATCAACAGAATTAACGTTCCGTTGATATCCCTTTTACATACATGAAGTACCATTATCACAACAAAGTCAGCGGCCGCAGTTTCGTTTGTCTGAAATTGTGAACATTTGCGCTGTTGAAGGCTTTTATCATTAAGACTCCTTTCAGCCTTTCCTTGAAAATACATTTGGTGCAGTCAAGACCATAATGAGTAACATTTCACAAGGAAGACTGCCTTCGCATTCACCACGCGGATGCCACTCGAGCTACGGATATATTACTGTGGTCAATTCAGCCTCAGCATATATTGTTTTATCGTCACTTTCAGAACTGGAACACGTATAGACCGTATACGTAATATTTATTTACTCTTATTCCTAAAATCATTGTTACCTGTTTGTCTTCGCGACTTCTCGGCAGTTGAAAGGAAAGATAACGTCGTTTGCTACCTCCGCTTCATGTTGAAACTTTCACGTGACAACATATCTGCCGCTGCGCTGATACTGCGTGCACGTTCAAATGACAGTCTGTGTACACGAGCAGACTTTCCCGCTAAAAAAGCTCTCGCTTCGAAGA
>JAHPZR010054841.1:0-2500 GCA_019787425.1 Platygyra sinensis | reverse complement strand
AAGCAACTTTTTTTGTTACAACGTTGAAAAATAAAGAATTGAAAAGAGGATTTAAATTTAATTTGAGATTGCATTTGCCACTGATCACATCACTTCGTGATTTACACAGACACAAACATTTCACTTGAATAAAGGAAGTTTTATTTGAGACAAAAGAGAATAGTCTGTTAATATGAATTCAGCTTTAACAAAGAAATAATCAAACCTATTTCACACTCGAGAGGGCGAACAGTTTGTTTTTACAAAATTACTTTATTTAGGAAGTTAAAGAAGTGGAGATGAATTCCTTAGTTACATGCAACATTCAATTTCCTCAGACATAAACTCCATTAAGTACAGTGACTTTCATACATGGGTTGTTTCGATAACTGCAGGAGGTGACAACTTTAATAAGCTCTGTTTGGAAGAACATGATATTTTGGCCAAAAATCAAAGGAATCGTACCGAATTAGAATTCTCAGTGCTCAGAAATTTTGAGGCGACCTTCTTTTATTACAATTGTCACACCCTGTGCTAACATTTTTGCTATTTTAGCTTTACTCAACTCAAAAACTACATCAACTACTCTCTAATGCTACCGCTAAGATAAAAAGTTGGTTTATTTTAATTTAATATACTTTCACTTTCCTGAAATACGAATTTTACATGTCATTTTGTAGTGTAATAATTTATTTATTATTTTTACAATTTAAATCAATTACAAGCCAAATTACACTTTAATTTGTCCGGGAAAACCTGAAAGTAGAATAAATAGCAAAACCTGAATAGAATGTTATATAATACAATATGCCGGTACCATAAAATTTATAATTCACTGAATGAAAATGCCTGATGATACTAAAACATTTATTTTGGTATGAGCAAATCCTCAGCCTTTTTATAAGTCTCATGACATAACTTCCGTAAACTCAGTCACTGGTATCAAACACAAAAAGAAACAAAATGAATTTTCTTGAACAAACATCTGTGTTCTTAAGTTGTATGATATGTAATATGCATATGACGTCAATATCACGTGACAACAGTCGGCGTGTTCATCTTTAGTTCTAATTGAGCAACTCGTGTCCAGCTTCCTAATTTGATCAGAAATGTCATTACCGTATTTCCTCGAATAAACGCCGCGGCGTTTATTAAATTTTTCATGATTTGGGTGCGGCGTTTATTCGAGGGCGGCGTTTATTCGAGGGCGGCGTTTATTTAAAATGATTGTTTATTTTGTTAAACAATCAACCGTAACTTTACTTAAAAAGTAGAAAAAAGATTACAGTTCTTTGTCTCTCTTTGAGCTTGTGAGGTGCAAAAGCGAAAACTTGCAGAAGCCTTCTATCCCTCTCGTGCTCGAAAAAAAAAGGTTTGAAAGGTTTCATCAAACCTCTTGACAATTCGTTTGAATATATATTTTTTTAAAAAATCAACATCTAAAACTAAACTAAATATTTATTTATTCTCATCCGCTTTTTGAGTGGGCTTATTACCCTCTGCTTAAAGGCAGCACATTAACTCAACTATCCTTTTTAGGTAGACTAGTTTTTTGTTAAATATTCGAATAAACGCCGGCACCCAGGGGTGCGGGTCCGTTTATTCGAGGGCGGCGTTTATTAATATTTTGGCTCTCAGGTGCGGCGTTTTATTTGAGGGCGGCGTTTTATTCGAGGGCGGCGTTTATTCGAGGGAAATACGGTATCTGTGGCAATGATAGTTACCTGTCAGTTTGGCGAGTTCAGCTGAATGCTGGATGAATTTTAACTTCTCCATCCCTGCAACGCTGAAATGAAAAGAAAACAACGATTAATACCAGGTAACACCACACAAACTGCGCAAAAATGAGATGATTGGTGGAAGCGCAACATTTTGTTTCCACTAAAGTTTAAGATCAACACATTATGTAAGATAAAACATGTTCATACGAATGACAGCATGTGTGAGTTAGTACAATGAACAGCAATTTCACTTAGTTCTTGGCAACAAATTAGATTGTCGCACTCCGCAATTACATATAACTCGTAAGTATATGTGCATTGAAAGGGCGGGCATTTCCCGACACGTTCGTTGGCACATTCCTTGCAAGCAGGTATGGTGCCAGCCCCAGGAGTATAACAAGACCTTGAACTTAATTAGACACTCACCTAAAAAAGTGTTGACTTTTCCTACTTTGTTATGTCGAGGCAGACTTGAACATATCAAGAGGGATTGTAGAATACAATTGGTAATAGTTGCTTGCCAAAGCCTGAGTAAAAAAGATATGAAAATATCATAATAAAGTTTAGAAAGTATTAACCGTCCAGGGACGAACCACATGTGTGGGAAAATTAGCTGTATTTCGGCGGATTTCTTGAAGGAGCTTGTCTCTTGGGCACATAATCAATAGATTCACTGAGCTTGCCAGTATTAAAAATATATAGAAAAGTGCCTGCATGTCCCTGAAAAAAATAATTCTTGGAGCCACCTATTTATAGTTAGTCTCAAGAAAGGAAAACTTGGGCAAAATGAAAACAGAGGT
>JAHPZR010054837.1:10000-15000 GCA_019787425.1 Platygyra sinensis | reverse complement strand
ATAAAATTCTAATGAGTGGAACTCGAGAAATAGGTGTATTTCTGAGAAAGCTATTCTGTATTCAATTGCACTATTTTGACTCGCTACGTTTATTGCATTTAAGGTAGCTCAAAACAGTTTCCAGCACTCTCCAAGACGTAGATTTTGATGGTCATAATTACCACTCTTTATCAATTGATGCTACAATCATAGTATCAAAAAACTGCCCAATCACTGGTAAACACACTGGTATTATTTTCGTGACACAATAGGTGTAGGGTATTTGGCCAGCAGTTGACATTAGTGAGTATGCGCACTTATGCGTGTTTCTGTAACCATGTGCTTCGATTCGCATTAAAATCGAATACATGACAATGGCGACGAGGATGAACTCGTAGAAACACGTCAAAAATATGACCACGATCGGGAAGATAGAGAGTTTTGATGAAACACAAGAGAAATGGGAAACCTATGTGGAACGTGTGGAACAGTTTTTCTTAGCAAACAACATAGATGACGACCACCAAGTGCCAACCTTGTTGAGCTTGATTGGCGGCAAAACGTACGCCTTGTTGAGAGATCTTCTGACACCAGAAAAACCAGCTACGAAGAGCTTCCAGGAGATCGTCACAACCCTTCAACAACACTTAAGTCCTAAGCCATTAGAAATAGCCGAACGTTTTCGTTTTTACAAACGAAACCAGCGTGAAGGTGAAACCGTGTTGACCTACATGGCCGATTTGAAGAAGCTAGCGGCCCACTGCAATTTTGGGGCAAACCTTAACGAAGCCTTACGAGACAGGTTGGTCTGTGGCCTTCGCAATGTAGATATACAAAAGCGTTTGCTCTCGAGAAGCCAAACTGAAATATTCCAAGGCTTTGGAAAATCGCCGTAGCGATGGAAACAGCCATTCATGATGCTTCGGAATTGCAAAGTGAGTTTCACCCAGAACAACCTACGGTTGACAAGATATCAGACAACAGCCAAACAACCCCAGTACTTCCCCCACCGCCAAACCCCTACTGCTCAGCTTGTAGCTCCGGGTTCACTGTTACTTTGTAATCGCCGTATATTCTTACTGATCCATCTTTCTTTGGAACGGGTACAATGGGAGTCCCCCACTCACTCCACTCGACTTTCGTGAGAATACCCTCATTCTGAAGTCTTCTCAGTTTCTCTTCAACCTTTGGTCTCAAGGCATATGGCACAGTTCGAGCCTTGTGGAAATGTGCTTGGGCGTCTTCTTTGAGGGTTAGCTTTGCTTTAGCTGATTTGAATGTTCCAAGTTTATCTTCAAAACCATCAGAGTATTTGTCTAGTGTGGTGTCCAGACGCTCTTTGGCAGGTAAAGTAGCTTGTGGAACATTCAGTGATTTGATGGCACACCAATCTAAGCGTATCTTGTAGAGCCAATCCCTCCCTCATCAACACAGGGCCCTTGCCCTTGACGACATACAGATCCAACAGTAATGGTTGCTGGCCTTTGTACTCAACATTTGCCTTGAGCACTCCAACAGGAGTAATGTTCTCCCCAGTGTAAGTTTTCAACAACAATTCAGTTTTCTGTAAGGGTATCTCATTAAATTTCTTCATGTACAGTTCATGCGTGATAATAGACACAGCCGAGCCTGTGTCCAGTTCCATCTTCAGCGGTTTCCCATCTACTTTTAAATCTACCCAGATAACATTTCGGCCCGGGTTGCTCACATTGTGTATCTTGAAGCTTAATAAATCTTCATATTCATCGGTCTCACTGTATTCAACAGTGTGGACTTGGGCGTTTGGCGGTGGTGTTTTCGGTGTTTGTTTGGGCTTACCTTGTAGTTTCGAGCGACAGACTTTTGCAATGTGTCCTACCTTCCCACAATGATAGCATGTCTGGTCCTTGAATCTGAAATTGTGTGTTGCGTGTGAGTCTCCTCCGCACCGATAACAAGCATTAGCAGTGGGGTTTGGCGGTGGGGGAAGTACTGGGGTTGTTTGGCTGTTGTCTGATATCTTGTCAACTCTAGGTTGTTCTGGGTGAAACTCACTTTGCAATTCCGAAGCATCATGAATGGCTGTTTCCATCGCTACGGCGATTTCCAAAGCCTTGGAATATTTCAGTTTGGCTTCCGAGAGCAAACGCTTTTGTATATCTACATTGCGAAGGCCACAGACCAACCTGTCTCGTAAGGCTTCGTTAAGGTTTGCCCCAAAATTGCAGTGGGCCGCTAGCTTCTTCAAATCGGCCATGTAGGTCAACACGGTTTCACCTTCACGCTGGTTTCGTTTGTAAAAACGAAAACGTTCGGCTATTTCTAATGGCTTGGGACTTAAGTGTTGTTGAAGGGTTGTGACGATCTCCTGGAAGCTCTTCGTAGCTGGTTTTTCTGGTGTCAGAAGATCTCTCAACAAGGCGTACGTTTTGCCGCCAATCAAGCTCAACAAGGTTGGCACTTGGTGGTCGTCATCTATGTTGTTTGCTAAGAAAAAACTGTTCCACACGTTCCACATAGGTTTCCCATTTCTCTTGTGTTTCATCAAAACTCTCTATCTTCCCGATCGTGGTCATATTTTTGACGTGTTTCTACGAGTTCATCCTCGTCGCCATTGTCATGTATTCGATTTTAATGCGAATCGAAGCACATGGTTACAGAAACACGCATAAGTGCGCATACTCACTAATGTCAACTGCTGGCCAAATACCCTACACCTATTGTGTCACGAAAATAATACCAGTGTGTTTACCAGTGATTGGGCAGTTTTTTGATACTATGATTGTAGCATCAATTGATAAAGAGTGGTAATTATGACCATCAAAATCTACGTCTTGGAGAGTGCTGGAAACTGTTTTGAGCTACCTTAAATGCAATAAACGTAGCGAGTCAAAATAGTGCAATTGAATACAGAATAGCTTTCTCAGAAATACACCTATTTCTCGAGTTCCACTCATTAGAATTTTATGAAATTTGGCACAAAAATACCCCAGGAAATATGTACCTGAATATTGAAAAAAACAAGGGAAATTCTAGATATTCCAGTCAACCTTCGACAAGGCACAATTAAAAATCTTTCTGTTCCCATGTAAATTGCATTCAATATAGGGTTAACTTGTAAGTACATCTGTTACAAGCTTGTTGCATACAACTTATAAAGAAAATGTAATGACTAGATTTTCTGCAATCAACGAAAACTGAATTTAAAGGTCTGTTTATATTTATTCATGTTGCCATAGCAATCACGTATTAGGTCAGCTTAACTATCAAAAACCCAAAGTTTGTGTTGTTAACTTGCTTGCTGTCATTATGACAACCAAAGGATCAAGGGTTTTTGAGAAAAAGGTGAATGAAACACAGGTATCCAAAACTGTGTTCAGCCACCTTAATAAGCTATGTATCAAATAGCCCTTTTCAATTTTAACTATACTCATTTGCATTAATATGGACTGGGTCGAGGTAATTGTATGGAGCGAGTAGACGTGTTTTTCGCCCCTCCCCAACGTTTCGCTTCTGAGCAATGATTTTCGGCTTCAATTCATATGAATACTAGAAGAAAAGCCAGGAAAAGCAGTGACTCAAGTACCTCTGGTAATTCGCCAGCGGAAAAAAGAGCAAGAGAGATTTTTTTCAAGCCCAACCTCCTCGCCCGAACGTTCAGCAGATGTGAATTCGGAGGTTGTCGAGGTTGTCGAAATGCCAGAAAATTTCAAGTCAAAAGTTGACCTTATTCTTGCGAGACTAGAAACTATGGATAAAAAGCTCGAGAATATCAATACCGCAGTGTCAAACCTGGAGAGTAAATTCAACAAATTGTAAGGTAGAGTTGAGAAGCTCGAAAATGCTCAATCGACCACGAGGAACACCTTTAGAGAGATGGAAGATGGCCTCCAGGGTTAATGAAGCTAAAGCAACCGGTGAGAAAGGAACATTGTGAAAGTAAATGCAAAGAGCTGGAAAACAAATTATTATATGCTGAAGTCTACCAGAGACAAGAAAATTTGCGTTTCTACGGAATTGAGGAGACTGATGAAGACGAAAATTCACTGAAGGTCCTTCAATCCTTCCTGGAGCGGCAGTGTGAAATCGAACCAGGCATAGAATTTCAGCGTGTTCACAGGATTGGAAAACCCCGCGGAGATGGTAGCCCTAGAGCGATTATTGCTCGGTTCCTTAGATATGATGATAGAGAACTGAGTTTCGCAAAAGCAAATAAGCTTAAGGATATCGAGTGCAGGATCTCTGCCGACCTGCCGAAAGAAATCGTTATCGAAGGAAACTACAGTCAAAGAAGCTGGTGGAAACAAGGAAAGCTGGTGAGACAGCCTTTTTCAACCGCGCTGAACCTGATAAACTATTTATTGATCGAGTCTTAAATCCAATGTAATCCCTGCTGGTTTATCAATTAAATGGTTGTCATTGCCATATCTAGTAAGAGTCTAAACTTGATTTTATGTTTGTGATACGCGGCAATTAGCTTGCTTTCAGCCGAATGATTTACTATTAGTACAAGATGTTGTTGAACGAAACGGTGGGGAACGAGTAAGCCATTTACCATTTCTCTTCTCTGCTTTATAGATTCTGTAATTGTTTTGTGTTTATTTTTGTCTCTTTTTGTTTTGCATATTAACTGAATTACGCCCCTCGAGTCGTTCTACGGTGGCGCAACAGTTTTTCTGGTCATCTCTTATCGTGTTTTGCCTTTTTTGTTATTCGTCAGTGTTGATTTCGGTGTTAATTGTAAGTAATGTAATTGTAATGTTAGGATTGTAAGTGATGTTTTTAGCTTTGTAAGCAATGTTACTATCAGTATATGAAGTGGTGTTAGTAGCGTAAGTATGAGTGTTATAGGTATTGTTGTTATTGTAAGTAATTGTAGTTTTGTAAGTAAATTCATATTGTAAGAAATGTAAATGTAAAAATGTCAGTTGTATTAGTGTTCTAAGTAAGGTTAGTTTTCTACATAATGCGTATATTTAAATAAAAATTGATTAAAAAAATTTGCATTAATATGAAATCTATCATGTATGTGAGGCAATTTC
>JAHPZR010054834.1:0-17969 GCA_019787425.1 Platygyra sinensis | reverse complement strand
TTTTAGCTGCTGGTTTTTTTGATGGTGGTTTTTTAGCTGGCATTATACGTCAAGAAACCTTACGTCTTTTGCATTTTTTTCAATAAAAAGTTTTCTTTTTGAAACATCATTTCCCATTAAAATTTCAAAACATATCAGAAGCTTTTGCCATCGCACCTTTAGCGTCTGCAAGCGTAACTTTAATTAGGGTCCTGGTATCTGGATTCATTGCAGTTTCCCACAACTCTCCAGCGTTCATTTCTCCCAACCCCTTAATCTGCTTATATCAAATTTTTTGTTTTTGTTTTCTTTTTTAAATTATTTAGTGCTTCATCGTCTTTTAAGTATGTTATTCTGATGATGCTTTTACTCGATATAGTGGTGGTTCTGATATCCAGACTTTTCCACTTGTTATCAATCCAGGCATAAATTTAAAAAAGAATGTAAGAAGTAGTGTTCTAATGTGTGCACCGTCAACATCAGCATCTGTTAGAAATATTATTTTGTCATATCTTGACTCTTCTTCGTTGAATTGAAGTTTTATACCGGTACCAATAGCCTTAATTAGTGCACTTATCTCTTCATTTTGAAGAGCTCTGTTTTTCTGTGACTTTTTGAACATTTATTATCTTTCCTCTGATCGGAAGAATTGCTTGTACTCTTGAGTCTCTTGCTTGTTTAGCAGGACCAGCTGCTGAGTCGCCTTCTACAATAAACAACTCGCTTTCTGTTGGGTCTGTTGAAGAGCAGTCTGCAAGTTTTCCTGGAAGACCTGAGGTCTCTAAAATGCTTTTACGCTTAGTGAGCTCTCTAGCTTTTTTTTTTGCACTCATTCTTGCTTTTGCAGCAACTGCGCATCTTTCTACTATTGCTCTACCCTCTTTAGTGTTTTTGGTTAACCATTTGGAAACTCTTCATTAATTAGGACTTGAACCCTTGATTTCATTTCAGTATTTCCTAATTTTGTTTTGTCTGTCCTTCGAATTGAGGTTCTTTTACCCTTACAGATACCACACCTGTAAGCCTTCCCTTATGTCGTCTCCTGTTAAAGATATGTCTGAATGAAGATTTCTTTTTTTTGCAAAGTCGTTAATTGCTTTGGTAACAGCTGTTCTTAGCCCTTCTTCATGAGTACCACCCTCTAGGGTGTGTATGTTGTTAGCAAAGCTTTTTATTGTTACGTCGTCTTCGTTTTTCCACTGGAGTGCAACCTCGATTTCTGAATCTTTTGTTTGGTCTGAAAAAGAAATTATTTTTTGATGTAGTGGATCAAAACCGTCATTTAAATACTCAACAAAATCTGTGAGGCCACCTTTATAGTGATACTCTTCTTTTGTAGGTGGCTTAACTCTGTTATCAACAAGTGTTATTTTCAAACCTTTGTTAAGAAACGCAGTTTGTCTAAGTCTTTCATCAACTATGTTGTAATCATATGTTTGAGTCTCATCAAATATTCTGGATCTGCTAAAAAGTTAACTTTTTGTTCCTGTTTTTTTTGAAACTTTTCCTTTTTGATTTTGGATTTTGTTTTCCCAAGTCAAAGTCTTGATTCCAAAATGACCGTCTCTTTGAACCTCTACTTTAACGTATGTTGATAGAGCGTTAACAACAGATATTCCAACTCCATGCAACCCACCACTAACGGTATAGGCTCCCGATTCAAACTTTCCACCAGCATGAAGTGTTGTTAATACTGTTGTGAGTGCAGATATTTTTGTTTTAGGGTGCGGTTTTACTGGTATTCCGCTTCCGTCATCTTCAACAGTAACTGAACCGTTTTTTCTAGACTAACTTTTATCTTAGAACATCTTCCAGCCATAGCTTCATCAACAGAGTTGTCTAAAACTTCCCAAATTAGGTGGTGTAATCCATTTGGACCCGTGGATCCGATATACATTGCAGGCGCTTTCTAACTGCTTCTAGACCCTCAAGAATTTTTATATCTTTTGAATCATAACTATTATTTGAATCTTTTTTAGACACGAACTATCTCCAAGATACGCTTCTTTTTGCTTATATTACAGCCCTTGCTGAACTCTTATTTTACTAGATTTGCTGATTATTGCTGGTTATTATCTACTTGAATATTCAGTTTTTTTAACTTTATTTTTGTATTTTTTTCTATATCAACTAATAGCTTTTCTTGTTGTAGTTCGATTAGGTTTTTCAATCTTTTTGAGTCAACATAGAGGATTAACTCATCCCCAACACTGGTCCCGGTATTATTTCGCTGTAAAGGTTGGTTTTCTCGTTTTTAAAGTGTTTTCTAATCTTTTCGGATTTTTGAAAAGTCAATACCTGAGTCGTTTGGATAATTTTTTGGGGTTCTTTGTTGAACATTTATTGGTTCGTTCTAACAGGCATTAATAAATACTTGTAGTGTTCTTCTTCTCCTTGAATAACAGCTGGTTTGTCATTTCCAGAAAACCTTAGATAAGCTTTGTTTCCTTCCAAAACTTCAATGCCTTGAATTAGATAGTTTGGGTTAAACGATATTTCAAAACCAGAAATGTCTCCTACTTCAAGTCCTAATATTTTTATGTCTACCACTTCGTTGCCTCCACCAATGTCTTTGTTGGTAGACGAGATATTAAGAGTTTTGTCATCCACCACCTTAAGGGTTACGGGTATAAAACCCTCTGCGACAACAGTTGATCTGTCTAGTGATTCCAATATAGATTTTTTATCAACTTCTATTGAAAAAGATTTTCTTAGGAAACAACATTTTATACTCTGGAAACGTTCCTTCTAGTTTTCTTACTGATGTGTAATATCTTTTGTTGTAAAAATGTAGTTCTCTTTCTGTTGAGTTTATGTTTATTTCTTCTTCGCTGTCTTCAAATATTTTTATTGTTTCGTTTAAAGACTAAATGAAACAATTCCTGCGTCGGAAATTGGAAGGTCAAAAACGGTATTGGTTGCAAGCCTGTAGCTGTCGGTTGAAACGAGGTTTGTTTCATTGTTTTCGTTATCAAAGAAGACTCCTGTGAGTATTGGTTTTCCTCCCTCTGGAGATGCTGCTACACCTACTTTTTTTAGTGCATCAAAAAGGTTTGTTGTTTTAAGTTGTTTGCTTTCAGAGATGTTGTGTTGTTCTTCTAGTAGTGTTTTGGGATAAGTTAAGTGATCTAGTTTTCTAAGCCTGTATTCTGTTTTTTTGTTTCTACTTTGATTTCGTTCCCTATGTCTGAAAAGACAACTTCTCCTGAAGGTAGTTTCCTTACCACTTCTGAAAAAATTCTTGCATTAACGAGGCATTCTCCGTCGACAATAGACTCTACTTCAAAACTGGCTTTTATAACCAGGTCCAGATCGGACCCTGTTAACTCACAAAGGTTTTTCTTTAATTTTTATATAAAGACCTTGGAGTGCTGGGGTGGAGGGTTTAACATCAACAGCTTTCGACACCGTTAAAACATATTCTTTTATACTCTTGGCTGTTGTTTTAAATTTCAACAAATACCTCTTATTCTTTATATATATAACAATAATAAAGCTGTTTAAAGTGTTTTGAAAAAGCAGAAAAACACCTTAAAAGGCTTTAAAAACACATTAGTAGTTTTCAACATTCTAAACACCAACAAACTTCGTTGAATTGTTATCTATTTTGTTGTTGAAAATGTTAACTTCTTTTTTAAACAAACTTGAACCTTCCACCTTCTTTATAGAAGAGAGAACCGTTGAGTGAGATCTGTTCCCACATATAAACCAATTTGGTTTAAGGAGTACTCAGTGTGTTTCCTCATCAAGTAAATAAACAGATGTCTAGCGTTGCTTACAAGCTCACTTCTGTTTTTTGAAAGAACAAGCCTTTCGTCAACCTGGTAAACCTCCGAACAGTATTTTAGAATAAACTCAGGAGTTAACTCCATTATCTTGTTGTTACTATACATTGAAACGAGCTCAGATATGTATTTGTTGTTACTTACACCAGTTTGTTTGTTGATAATTAGATTGTTAACAACACCATTTATTTCTCTAAAGCTTTGAAATTCCAACGAAAGCAACATTTCTAAATCATTTTTAGAAAACAACAAACCTTCAAATTCAACATTGTTCTTTTTTAAGACTTCAGAAAAAATTTCCCTATCAGGTTTTTCTATGTCTGTTACTAGTCCGTTTAAAATTCTAGAAACCAAACGATCCGGAAAAACCATTAAGTTCTTGGGGTTTCTGGTCGGATGCTAAAACCACAGACTTTGAATTGTTTAAAAAATAGTTAATTGTATGAAAAAGCTCTTCAGAAACACCTTTTTTGCCTACAAAAAACTGAATATCGTCTACTAATAAATGTCTACAGACCTAATTCTCTTTTTAAAGTTGTCAATATCATTATTCTTTATACCGGAAATATATGACTCAAGAAAAGATTCCGAGTCAATATAGAAAGAGGAGTTGCTTGACGCCTCAATGGTTTTCAAAAGGTGGGTTTTTCCAACACCTGGTTTACCATAAACAAAAAGTGGATTAAACCGTTTACCGGGTGATATAACAATGTTTTTAGCTGCTGTTATTGCCAGATTATTACAACCACCAACAAAAAGCTCATCAAAAAGGACAAATCATAACTAGTCTCAACAACAATATAATCTTGCTTTTCTCAACTATGGTTGTTTCAACACTTGACCTTTCATATACACTTGTTTTTGAAAGTTTTTATCAACAACAAAAACACAATCAGCCTTGTTGTTATATTTAAGTTGATATACTGACTTAATTTTTGAATAGACCTTTTTTTCAATAGCTGATTTTATAAAATCAGATGAAACAACAATACAAGATCGTTCTCATCGTTTATTTCAAGGCCAACCTGATCTAACCAATATCTATCTGTCTTGTTGGTCAAAGACTTTTCTAATAAGGCTTTAAACTCTTCAAGCTTACAGTATTCCCTACTCCCCATAACCAGATATAAACTTAACCACACAAAAGATTTCATAGAGTGTGAAAAACAGATTAAAATTTCACAAAGTGTTTAAAACTTTGAAAAACCCAATAAACATTGAGTAAACCTTAAACAAGTAATACATATTAATTATTAATAAAGTTGTTTGTTAAAGCTAGTTAGTTTGTTTTTCGCGAGCTAAAAATCCTTTTCGCGAACTAGTCAAAAATAAAATTATTTTGTTTTGTTTAATTAATTTCTTCATTTATTCTTACAAACAGGTATTAAATGAAAAGAACATATCAACCTAGTAATAGAAAAAGAAGCAGAAAACACGGTTTTAGATCAAGAATGCGTACAAGATCAGGACGCGAAATTCTTAAAAGAAGAAGAAAAAAAAGGGTCGTAAAATTCTGTCTGCCTAGGTAGTGAGTGTGAAGTTTACTTCGCTGAATAAAAAAAATCATTTTGATAACCTGAAAAAAGAAGAATTTTGTATAGCCTCAAAGGCCTAAAGGTTTTTGTTAAAGAAAACGGTACAACCTCTTCAAGACTTGGAATAAGTATTTCAAGCAAGCATGCGAATGCAGTTAATAGGAATAAGTTTAAAAGAAGGACAAGAGAAGCAGTAAGGAGCCTATCAGACAATAAAAATCTGGACATTTTAGTTGTTGTAAATAAAGATTCGTCAAACCTAAATCATCTGAAATTTTGAAGATTTTTAAGTCTCACCCCTTACTCTAAAAAGAATGAAAATATTAGGGTTTTTTCTTCAGGATTAGAGTCTCTACTCGCATTATTTGGTTTAGGTGGGGGCAACTGCATGTACTACCCATCCATGTACAAATGTTATCATTGATAGTTTTGAAAAAAACGGTTTTGATTAGGACTGTTCCAGTTATTTTAGAAGAATATTCATTTGCAACCCAATATATAAGAAAATTGGTAAAAATTGGCAATATTAGAACCATTTGCGCTTGCTATAGGGTTTTTACTCTCTTATGTGTATGACTACACCGCATCATATGGATATTCAATTGTCATTTTGACAATAATAATTAACGTAATAATTTTCCCACTTACACTAAGACAAACTAGATCAACAAAGAGAATGCAAGATGCTCAGTCGGACATAAAACGACTTCAAAAACAATACAAAGACAACAAAGAAGAACTCAACAAAGCAATGGCTGCAATGTATAAAGAAAAGGCATTAATCCCTCTGGTTGCATACTTCCCTTTTAGTTCAAATGCCTATATGGTTTGCTCTTTTTAGGTTTCTAAGAGAAGCCTTGGCTTTTATACCAAGCTCCTCTAGTCTTTCAAACAGCCTAGGTTAGTACGAGCCTTAAATTTTTTAATATGGATCTCCAAATTCCACCCTCAGAAGTTGCTGAGTGGATTGAAAGAGTTCCTTATTTAGTGTTGATTTTATTGGTTATTCTTACTGCTTTATATCAGCAGAACAGATAACTAAGAAGACTGGAAAAAGCGACAATCCTCAAGCACAACAAATGCAAATGGTAGGAAAAGTTATGCCTATATTTTTCGGATTTATTTCTTGGACTTACCAACAGGTTTAGTTGTCTACTTTCTAACAGGAAATATATTTCGTATGGGCAACAAGCATTGATTGTAAAGCTTGATGATAAAGAAACTATAAAAAAGAAGAAAACAAAAAGAAAACGAGGAACAACAACAAAACCCTGTTCAAGAAGATTCTCGTAAAAACCGCAAAAAAAGAAGGAGAAAGTAATGGCTAACAACAAATGGGTAGAGGTTGAAGCAAAATCTATAGATGACGCAATAAAGCTGGATTAAACGAACTAAACCTTGAAGACGCAACGCAAGCAAATATAAATATTTTAAAAGAACCAGAAGGCGGTGTCTTTGGAGTGGGTGGAACGAAAGCTCTTGTTCGAATTTCTGTAAGAAACGGTGGTTCGAGAAACTACAACAACAAAAATAAAGGAAACAGTGGCACTAAAAACGGGTACAAAAAACAATATTCTCCCAAAAAGCCGCGTATAGAGGCCGATAAAGATGAACAGTGAAGGTTTCTATTAACTTTTTTAGAGGGTTTAATAAAGTCTTTTGGACTTGACGGTAAAGTTGAAGGCACACTAGAAGACGAAAATCTAATTGTGAATGTAACAGGAGAACAAACAGAGGCACTAGTTGGTGAAAAGGTTTTATTATAAGATCTATACACGAGCTGACAAGAACTGTAGTACAAAGAAAAACAGGGCCGGAACAAGACTTAGGCTTGATGTCGCTGATTATGCAACAAAACGCAAAGAAGCGCTGACAATATATGCAGAAAGATGAGTAAACAAATTCTTGAAGACAAGCAAGAAGTTATGTTAGAGCCAATGAACTCTGTTGATAGAAAAACACTCCACGACGCCGCGGCAACTTTTGACGGAATTAGGTCTTATTCTGAAGGTAGAGAACCGTATAGGTCAGTTGTTTTTGCTCCCGAAGAAGAAGAATGACCTTCGAGCCCCAAATTCCAGATTGGGGTAATGAGTACAAAAACTATCTTGAAAGGCTCAAAAGCTATCATGATTGGTTGTGCAAAACAGGCATAAACAATGGATTAATAAGTGAAAAGCCCTTGCAGTACATATGGGACGAATTCATAGTCCACTCGTTGTATTTTGGAAAAATACTGCAAAATATTAAAAATAATGATAAAAACATATACGACCTAGGCACAGGCGGTGGAATTCCTGGAATTCCTATTGCTTTAACTAACCCAAACAATTATTCACGCTTGTCGACATAAGCGAAAGTAGAGCTTTTGAACTTCAAAGGCTAAAAAATATATTAAATTTAGAAAATGTTGAAGTTCTTAATGAGAGTGCCGATGCCGTTTTAACAGATAACAACACGTACATTTCTCGCTGCTTTATCTCATCAAAAGACGTTTTGAAAAACATAAAACAATTAAAAAACGTAACATACATAGTCTCTTCAAACGGAGAAAATTTAAACGAAAATAAAGATAAGTTTCACGTGAAACAGAAAAATTCACCATTAATTCAACAAACATAAGACAAATTGATGTTATAATGTTAAGTGAAGGTTCTTACAATATTGTGCCAAAAGGTGGAGTTGGTAAAACAACTTTTGTTGTAAATTTAGGAAAACTACTTTTCACACAAAGGCCACAAAACTCTATTGATAGATACCGATCCTCAAGGAAATGTATCAACATACCTAAATTTTGATAAAAACTCTAAAGAAGCGCTAAACACAACAGATTTATTTGAAAACAGGCTAGATAAAGAAATTATGAAAGTTTCTGAAAGTCTTTATTTGATTCCTTCAAATAAATCAATAACTAAGCACAGTAATGAAAAAATTATAGGTGGATCAAAACTCATGAAACATAAAAACTTTTTTAGGGAAAAGGGCTTTGACTTAATTTTGATTGATACCCCACCAACGATAAGCTCTTTAACACAAGAGTCTTTAACAATAAGTGATTATTACTTGATACCATCAAAACCTGAATTTTAGCTGTAGAAGGAGTTTCTCAAGCAATGGATTTTGCAAAGGAAACAATAAATAACGTTATCAAAGCGGACCCTATATTTTTAGGTGTTGTTTTAAACCAAGTTGACACTAGAAGATCAAGCTTTCAGTCCTTCGAAAACGAACTCAGGTTTTTATTGGCTGACAAACTTTTAATTCAAAAATTTCCCAATTAACTGAAATAGCTGACAGCCCATTCTATGCTAAGACCGTGCTTGATTTCAATGAAAACAGCAAAGCAAAGCTTGAATTTATTGAGCTTTCCGAAGAAATTTTTGAAAAAGTGGGATTATGAAACGTACTTTAAGCGACCTAATAACCAATAGCGATACTAAAGATCTTGTGATAAAAAATGTGAATATTGACTCTATTAAGGAGAGTCCAACCCAGGCCCGTAAAAAGTTTGACCAAAAAAAATTAGAGGAATTAAGAGATTCGATATCTAAAAATGGAATACTCCAACCACTTATTGTTCAGAAGCTTGAAAACAATCAATATGAACTGATTGCCGGCGAGAGAAGACTGAGAGCATCTAAAATGCTTAAATTAGAATCTGTTCCCTGTCTTATAAAAGACGTAAGTCCAAAGAGATGCAGCAGTTCTGGAATAGTTGAAAATATTCAAAGAAGCCAGTTAAATTCAATTGAAGAGGCTCTGGCTTATAAAAAATCTAAAAGAAAACTATGAACTTTCTAACGATGAAATAGGCTTTTTAGTTGGTAAAAGTAGACCTCACATTTCTAACATGCTTAGGATTTCTAATCTAAGCCCAAATGCTCAAAACGCTTTAAGTAACGAAGAGGTCTCGTTTGGCCAGATCAAACCAATTATAGTTTTAGAGCACACGCTTTCAAGATAAGATGCTGAAAGACATAATTGCATTAAATCTTTCTAGTAGAGACGTAGAAGAAAAAGTTCGTCAACTCCACGGTACTAACTCAGACGAAGAGTCTTTTCATTATAAAAAATATGTTGGAAAATCTGCTTGGAACAAAGGTCACATTTAAAAAAAGTAAAAATAAAACAAAAATAAGTTTTACATTAAATTCAAAAGAAGACCTTGATTCTTTTATAAAAAAATCTCTTAATCTTTATAAATTTCTTTTAATTCCTCGAGTACGCAAGAAAGTAATCAATTATTGCATATTGGTAAAAATTACCATTTATTACTAAAGTGACGGATTTGGTATTTTTTTAAACAGACAAAGACCTGCCCTCTGCAACAAATCCCATTGAGGATTCAATCTTTCTTGAGATTCTTTCACCAATTGAACTTGATGAATGTTTACCTTGGAAAAAATTTACTTTTAACTCTGCAGAGTTTCTTAAACTCAAAAACAAAGTGGGATTAACTTTGTTACGTACTCGATGCTATTTTCTTCACAGCGTCCTTGTGTAATTCTGAAGAAAAAGAAATATAAAAGTTGTTTTCATTACAGAAGTCTTTATTTTTTGATATAAAACCTATCTGTTCTTTATAATTTCCTCGGTTTTCTATGTCAAAACAGATTGAAAGATTGCTAGAACTTCCTTTAAAGGTTTTTACAGCCTCATTCAAAGAAGTATTCATTGTTGGCCTTAGTAATTTTTTAATTTCAGCTGCTGTTTCTAGGCCTACCGTACCATCAACGGACAATCCTCTATTTTCTTGAAACACTTAACAGATCTACTTACATTATTATCAAAAGTAGAATTTATCGGTTCAGAGTAAAAACCCAACCTGGAAAGATATTCTTGAAGCTCTTCTACATCAGAACCATATTAAAACGGGTTTTGATAATAAAAGAATCCTATCACCCAAAACATAACCATTGTTTAAGAGTTCAAGCCACAAATGCTCTTTCGAAATAGTTTTTGAAAGGTTGTGATCTTCTATAAACAACTCTACAAGATTGATTAACTCTTCAACGTTTTTAGAACCAGGATAACCACATGAATTGAGTTTTAAATTTAAATCATCTAACTCTTCGTTTGAAAGTTCTTGTAAGTACTTTGTAAAGTTTAAATTAGTGGTCAAGCCATCTCTCAACATCCATTGCTGCTTGACACCCCGTACCAGCAGCAGTAATTGCTTGTCTGTATAAAGAATCTGCTACTCGCCAGCCGCAAACACACCAGGTACTGAAGTGCTTGTCTCCGTTGTGAACCCGGTTTTTTATGTATCCTTTTTCGTCGAGTTCTACAAGACCGTCTAAAAATTTTACATTTGGATCATGACCTATGGCAACAAACACTCCATCAAGCTCTAATTCACTCGTTGTTTCGTTTTCTACATCTTTCAACTCAATTGATGAAACGCTCCCATCACATTATTATTTTAAACAGTTTTCGTTCCAAACAACTTCTATTTGGTTCTATTTGTACCCTGTCTTGCATTATTTGGCTTGCTCTAACTGGTCTCTTCTGTGTATTACATAAACTTTTGATGCAAACTTTGTTAAAAACAGTGACTCTTCCATGGCAGAATCACCGCCACCGCACACTGCAACAATCTTCTCTTAAAGAAAAAACCATCATCACAGGTAGCATGTGAAATCACCATTACTCCCCTGAATTCCTTGTTTTCACCTTCTATCTACTCCAAGCCTCTCGCTGATGCCCCAGTGCAATTTATTACTGATTTTAAACGTACTCTCCCCTTAGAACTTTTAGCCTTTAAACCTATCAAGTTTTTCCTATTGAATCTATTGTTTCTGTTTTAATTTCTGTTCCCACCTTTCAGCTTGTCCCTTTAAAAAACTTGCATTAATTCAGGAACCATACATGCCCATCGCAAACCTGGATGAATTTTCAACTCTGTGTTAACATCAACTGACCCCAGATTCTAAACCTTCAAAAAGTACTGGAGAGAGACTTGCTCTTTCCAGCATAAATTCCTGCAGTATATCCTGCTGGACCAGAACCATAATTGCTAACACTTTCGCATTACTTTTTTTCTCCAATATTTTCTTAAAAGACATAGATTCAGAAGAGTAGTCCTATGAGGCAAAAGCACAGCCTGTTGGATAATTCCAAGAATTAACCCAGCCCCTGCATATTTTTTTATTCCAATAATAAGAAATCCCAAAGCCATTAAAAGGCAAACACGCACAGAAAGTCCCATTGAATCAAACCCAGCAATTCTTTTCCAGGAGCTTACAACTAACCTCTTAATAGTTTTATTAATAAGCGGTTCTACAAGTTTCTACAAAACTATCTTCTGTTCCATACACCTAATATTAGCGTTCAAAAATTATTAATGTAAGATTCTAAAAAATCTACGAGGGCTTAAGATGATAAATTAGTTTTGTAAATTGCAAAACCATTGTTTTTGTAATAGAGGCCTGTTTTGCAGCTTCGTTATTCTCTTGGATTAATTTATAAACGCTATATATTATGATATTTTTTTTTTCTTTTTGGCCAAGTAAGGACATCTATTAAGTAATTTGGATCCCATGACCACTGGTGTTTATACTCTGTACTAATTCCCAAATCTTTGTAAGAATGAAAAATTTCTTGTGTGCTCCCCAAAATCCATACCCGGAACAAAGACTATCTCCCGCTATATTCTTTGACAAAAAGTTTTGATTCAGCTATAAGAGTTTTCTATATCTACAAATGCGCCCTTGTGTTCTGCCCAATAAGGGCTAAATATAGATCTTCAAGATCCATTAATCATCGATATTGTATTTTTGTAAATTTTTCACATGCGAAGCTCAATATTTTTTAGTTCTAACTTCTTAAATTATTGACTAGAACATTAATGTTTTCAGGCATTCACCATCCAGATGACAACCCTGTGGGTCATTTTCTTGAACCATTGATGAATTAAAGTTTAAGCCCGTTATTTTTCAGCTTCAGTTTATTCTTTTTAGAAGAACTTCCGCCCACCATAACCTTTTTCAAAATAAATTATTGAAGTAGATCATCGTTCCATTTTCTTGTTTGGTACTCCGCACCCAAGACTGTGTTTTGGTTTTCTCATCGTTAAATACATACTTAAAGTATTTTCTTATCTTCATCGTGTGGTTACCAATTTTACAGCTGGGTTTCAATAATCAACTAAAGGCCCACTTCCTCAATTTCATCATCATCTCGCTATCAACGCCTTCACAACATGCATTTTGAAACAACCAAACTGTTTTCTTAACTTTTTTCATTATTAACCGATATTTCATTGCGATTCAGCCAAGGGCTTTTTCATCAGACAGTTCTACGATAAAAACCGGTTTTCCCTCAGACCACTTCTCTTTGTTTTGCAGCATCTTTTGGGTTTCATCAACCTTCTTACCCTGTGCCCTTTGGAAAAACCCCAGAATGACTTTGGATCGTCTACATATTCACTTTTTTTGTTTTAACCAGTATTACCTTGTTGTTATCTACACAATTCCTCCATCTGGCAAAATCTTACTTTTTGAATTCATTCTTCTATGGTATCCTCCACAGTTCTTCTAACTATCATTATGGTACGAAGAAATTACACTATTAAATTGTTGAGAATAATGCTTTTTAAGCACATCCTTCTTCCTTGTATCAACGGTGATGGTTTTAATTAGATCTTGTTGGAGTGGCGTAAGGGGATTGGAATACTAGACATCCCGACGAAAACGATTTTGCATTACAACTACGCCACCCCATTAATAGTCAATCGACTTGCTTAAAAAAATAATTACAAACCAACTGAGGTAAGGATAAGAGCTGTTTGGGACAATTGAACTTTTATGACCAAGAGAGTGTAGTGCCATATAACTACTTTTAGGAAAGATAACTATGCAAACAGATTCAAGAAACCCTTAAATAGAAAAGCTTCCGATCATTGTTTACGATTTATCGAGAGAGCACTTTAACAATAAATTCATTCCCTAATCCACTCGAAACCAATGAATTAATTAGATCCATTTTCCAGGTTTAAAAGACCTTGCATCTGGAACATATCAACCCCAGATGACCCAATTATCTCCTTTCTGACGTAATCCTTTAGAATGTTAAGAGTATGGCGTTTGCAAAGCACACAGTCGGATTTTTTCACAGCCAATGAACCTATATAGCAATGAAAGAAAATTAGAACAATAAAACAGATAAGCAACGAGAGATTAGAAGTGAAGATAAATAAACTTTTGAGTTGGCAGAACCCATCACAACGTGGGCCGGTTCGAACTTTGTATGAAAGGTCTGAGTTGTATATTGAATCAAGAAATAAAGGAGAGAGTAAAAGCGAGTGGAGATCCAACAACCATCACAAGATAGAATGTGTATGTCTCCAACCCTGACTGGGGATATGATTAGAAGAATGAAATGTAAGCCACGGAAAAAAAGAAGAAACCAAAAAATGTGCACTTAGAATGGGTGCGTAAGCTTTCTTCACAGGTGAGATATATTTTGGCTCACACGACTAAAGTAGGAGGAGGGTGACTTGGACAACGAGTTCAAGAGGGCAAAGGGATGACAAAACAGGTAAAATATGAGTATACCAAACAGCGAATGATATAGTGAGCCGCTGGGGAAACAATAACGGCCCTCAACACTGGTAAAATGGGCCTGGCGTGCTGCTGTGATTATCTGTGGTGGCAGACACATCTGTGATGAGTGAAGCCCTAGTAGCCTTGTAACCACAAAATAAACGCAAGAAGTTGAAATCCTCGTGAAAGGGAAAAAAGATAGAAGAAGGATAAGAGGCGTCCAAACGACAACTGGTTAATCAGAAGTGATTATGAACTTTTCAGATTACCCACCTAGGTTGGATTAGAATCGAAGCCGGGTATGCAGTAAACAAGGAGTATCATGCTTTGAAGCTTCCTTCTCTCTCAACACACCGGAAGGGAGGGAGCAGGTGGAACATCTTCCTTTACCTCCCTTCGTTGCCTTTTTCATCGCTTTCGAATCTCCACCTGGTCGCTTAATTTGAATTTCCTACTCTTGCCTGATAAGCTTTTGGGTCTATTTTGAAGCGCTTCTTTGCTTTAACTTCTTCTTTTCTTTTTTCCAGTCATCAGATGTTCATTATAGTGCTTTTTGCTTTTGGGTGATTTTTGGGGTTGACAGCGAGCTCGGACTAGGTGGGTTTAAAATCCTCAAGCGGGTCCTGCTCACGATATATCTTCTCACAGCAGAATCCTGGCCACCAGTTGACAAGTGGTGAGGCGTGGTGCTTGCGACATTACGCATATATCGTCGAGGGTTTTGGTGTCATACGTGAATGCTTTGATATTTCGTTTTGTCGCGTGCCCCGCACGGCGGGTGTCCAAAGGGACGGTCCCTTTTCTAGTCCGGGAGGTAGAGATTTGTGTTTATCAAGATCATGCGAGCACCCATTCTACAAAAGTACGGTAGGGGTGGTGGGACTCCGCGAAGCAGCTAGGGTGTGGGCAAAACATCTTGGGGATGGTGTTTTGGGGATCCCTCGGGTGTAGGTCTGTGAGGTCTGAGAATAGATAACACTCACCGCGCGCGAACTAACGCGGAAGGGGGGCCGCATGGATGGGGTCGTGTCCAACTAAGGTGAGTTGCGTTCAGCTCGAATTCGCTCGTGTGTGATTAGGGAGGCGGTCGAGGGTTCGTGGCATTCGATGACAGGGGGGGGCTGTGGTGAAGCCCGGTGTCTTGCAATCTGCTAGCCTGCTTAACCCAATGTCTGAAGGATGTGTCGAAAAGGCAATAAGTGGAATACAGCGGGGGGACATATGGGTCCCAGAGGCAGGCGGGGAACCTGAAAATGGCAATTAGGACAGGACCGGTCATCATACAGGCAATGAAGGGTATGTAAAATCGCGTCTCGAAATCGTACAGACGGATAGCCTTGGGTATACATAGGGCGGTTGTTATCACATATAAGCGTTGTGGACATAGGGAGCTTTGCGCGAAAATAGTGTAGTGCACGACACGCGCGGGGTCATAAAGGGTGATCAAGTGTCCAAACGCGTGTACCCGACCTCAGGGGGTGTTTTGATGGATTTTAGTGGGACTTAAGCAAGGCGTTGACTCGGCGTGGGCGGTGAGTGGGTAGTCAAAACAGGCGTTTGGGGTGGTGGCGAGGTCTAGTGATGTCCTTCCCATCCCTGACGCACCTCCACAAGAGATATAAGCAAACCATGGACCGATTACAAGGAAGGCAAGTGCCTTAAAAACTAGTATTTCCGCAACTAATTTTTAAGAGGGTACTGGTACGCATATTTGATAGCGTTAGAAGAACTGGTGGATCATAGAGAGAATGATGCAAAAGTATGGGGCAGCTGGGGATTGTTGTGATCAAGCAAAGGGACTAACTGTTAAAAATCAAAATTGAAGATGGAGTAATAACACGGGGGATGGTCACTAGGAAAGGGGATGTAGGATTCGGCACAGACAAAAGGGCGATAAGCGAGGAGGAGACCGGTGGGAGACAAGGTTGGAAACACCAAAGGGCATGAGCAAAAAGAGAAGGGTCTGGGGAACCGCGGTTTATCGGTAGAACGTCTGAGGAGAAGCCCTATGGCTGAATAGCGAAATGAAATATCGGTGAATAATGAAAAAGTTAAGAAAACAGTTTGGTTTTTTCAATGCATGTTTGAACGTTTGGATAGCCGGAGCCTGGAGGAAATTGGAGGAAGTGGCTTTTAGTTGTATTATGACTACAGCTGGAATCTGGTAACACACGATTAAGATAGAAAATACTTAAGTATGTATTTAACAGTATGATAAAACCAAACACAGTTCCTTGGGTTGGGTTGACCAAACAAGAAAATGGAAACAAATGTTACTTCAATATTGTTTGTGAAAGAAGTTTTGTGGGAGGAGTCTTCGTAAAAAGGAAGTAAAAACTAGAAGTGAACACCACTGTTAGTGTTTTTGTTTCAAGTACAGGGCTTAAATCTTTATTCATCATGGTTCAGAAGTAATGAACCCACAGTTGGTTGGCATCACTGGATGGGAATGCTGCGGAAAAATTAATGGTCTGTCATAAATTTAAAAGTTTCAACTAAAAAATTTGGACCTTCGCATTTGAAAATTTTACAAAAACAATTCGATGAATTATTGATCTTGATAGATCTCTTTTTAGCCTTATTGGCAAATTCGACAACAGTGCGGTGCGACTAGCACATTTGTAAAACTCCTTGATAGCTGTAATCAAACTTTTGTTCAAGAATATAGCGAGATAGTCCTTGTTGGGTAATCGATATTGGGGATGGGCACAAGAACTTTTCATTCTTACAAAGATTTGGAATTATACAGAGTATCAACACAGTGGTCATGGATCCAATTACTTAATAGTGTTCTTAAAACTTTTGCCAAAGAACAAAAAATACATCAATATAGCGTTTAATACTCAAGAGAATAACAAGCTGCAAAAGGCCTCTATACAAACACGCTGGGTGTTGTAATATGTCACATATATACAAAACTAATTTCATATCTTCAGCACTGAGTTTAGATTGTGTATAGAATACATTATATACTTTTTTGAACGCTTAAGATTAGGTTTGGACAAAGAAGTCTAGTTTTTGAGAATCTGTAGAAAAGCTTAATTAAAACATTAAGAGGTTAGTTGTGAAGCCTGTAAAAGAATGGCTGGTTTTGCATCAATGGGACTGGTCTGTTGTTTTTTCTTTTTATGGCTTTGGGATTTCTTATTTAGTGAACAATAATAAAATTATGCAGGGCGGTGGGTTTTACTTCTTGGAATTAATCCAACAGAGGCTTTGCTTTTTGCCTCAATACTAGACTACTCTTCTTAATTATGTCTTTAAGAATTTTGGAGAAAAAAGTAATAGGAATGGTGTAAAAGCAATTATTGGTTCTGGTCGCGAATATACGGCAGAATTTATGCTGGAAGTAGCAAAGTCTCTTTCCTCCTTACTTTTTTGAGGTTAGAATCATGGGGGTCCAGTTGATAGTTAAACCACAGATGTTGAAAATTATCACAGGTTTTGTCGATGGCAATTATGGGTCCGGAGATTAATGCATAGGTTTTTAAAGGACAAGCTGAAAGGATTTGGAACAGAAATTAAAGACCAGAAACATAGATTTCAATAGAAAAACTTGATTAGTGGTTGTTAAGCGTTGAACAAGTTCTAAGGGGTACCTGTGTTAATCAGTGATGAATTTGCATCTGGGCTCACCGTAGATGGCTTGAGTAGAAGGTTGAAAAAGAATTACAGGGATTGTGTTTTCAGCATGTCTACCTGTGTGGTTTTTTGTTCATTTAAAGAGAGAGATTGTTGCAGTTGATGTTTGCGGTGATTCTGCAATGGAAGACGGCACACTGTTTTTAACAAAGTTTTGCATCATAATTTATGTAGTACACAGCATAGAGGCCATTTTATAATGCAAGCCGAAATAATGCAAGCACAGGGTACTAAACTCAGTCACAAATAGACGTGGTTTGGAACAACACTTGCGTTGAAAAAAATTAATGTGTGATGGGATCGTTTCATCAATTGAGTGTGAAACGATGTAGAAACGAAACAACGAGGTGGTAATTAGAGCTTGGTGGAAGTAAAGTTTGTTGCATAGCCATGATCCAAGGTAAAATTTTTTAGACACCTTGTAGAGCTTGATGTAAAAAGGGATAACATAAAACTGGGTTCACTACCAGACAGATCTGTAGGGG
>JAHPZR010054833.1:0-14354 GCA_019787425.1 Platygyra sinensis | reverse complement strand
AGCAGAATTAGTCATTTACGAGTTGCTTTTTCCCCTGTTTAAAAAGGAGTTCTGATGCTAACATTTCATATTACATGTAAATGGAAAATGTGGTTTCATAGCAAGGCAATGACCATGCAAAAAATCTTCATAAATTTCCTTGTGCATCAAAACTAGCTTCGAAACTGCTCAAGGTAAAAAGTAACTTGAACAGGGCTCATAAGCAGTTCTTTGGGCTCATCATTATGACGATGGGCATATACTCCATGTTAACTTCCCATATAGTCCCCCTATACATATTTCCATGCTGAATAGTAATAATTTATACCACTTCATGCTAGCCTACATACATGGGTATCAGGGTTTCAATAAAAGCCGGTTACCGGTGGTCTACCACGGCCTATAGGACCTCTAATTACCGCCGTCTGTTTGGATTTCATTAATGAAATTAAAAATGATATTAATAAAAAAAGAAAAGCAAATTCAACACAATGACAGCACGGTTTTTAATGCCCAGAATGCTGGAAACTGCATTTCTGAGCTTCTAGATTTCAAATTTTTTCTGGGGGGCATGCCCCCAGATCGGCAAGGGGGTTTAGCAGCCCCTTAAGTCGTCACAGCCGCCTATTACACCGTCAGTGGCCGTTTATAACTAATTAAAAGTAACTGAAACCCCTGGCGTAATTTATAGGGAGACTTGAAGGAAGTTCACATGGAGTATATGCCTGACAATGGACCATATTAAAAAAACATCTGTATAGCATTAAGGCTACTTCATATTTGCAGAAATCACTCTGACACAACACTGACTCATCAGGAACTGAATTTTATTGAAATCTTCATAAAAATACAATGTTGACTCGATCAAACCATTACAAACCCATTTAGTAATTATCATCAATAATTTATCACAAACTATGCTATCTTTCAGTTTTTAGAGTGACGCAAAATCTTGATTTCCAATATTATTATTATACAACTATTTCTTGTAAGTTACTATTGATTTTTTTTTACAATGTGAACATTTTGTTTGCATGAGACACTGTCAAGAAAATGCATTAATTAAATACATAATGTTCACGGAATGTTTGCCTACAAAATAACTAACAATTTCATATTTCCTACAGGCGACTGAATCAGAACCCCAAGCACTTTAATCTATAAATCATAATATTATGCCACAGAAATTCAAATTTCATATATTCATTATGCGACATTTTAAATACAATTCTTTATAAAATTATGACGTCACTTGACCATTTGGTAGCAATCATATTTAATAATTATTAATGATGACCCCCTAAACAGATGTGAAAAATTGTAATAGACCAATTTCCATATATATTTGTTGTATATTAAATTAAAATTAAGCATAGAACAAAAGATCTCAGTGTGAGACTCTGGGGAATAACCACAGAGTTTGTGGGATTTGTTCCCCAGAGTTTCATGCTGAGGGCTATTAATATGGCTGTGTTAGGCTGAATTTTAAAACATTTAAATTGGTCTATTACATCTAGCTTGTTCATTCCTTGAATAATCTGATAAAGAAAGAAACCTACTGAAAACCTACAAAATAAACCAACCTCAAAATGACAATGAGTTATATTTTCTAAGTCTGAGAATAGTGACAGTTACTGACTTAAAATTATTTTCAGTAATTAGTAATGTGAGATGAAGCAATGCTTGTTGAAACTGAATAATATTATTGAGCACAGTACCAGCTGTGTTCTTTCAACTGTACTACTTAATTAATTTACATATGATAAGATTATTCCTCACTGTGCTATTAGTAGAGTTTTACTAAATATTTAATCATTATAACCTGATTTAACCTCTGTCATTCTAAATTGCTGATCACTTTGTCAGGATAATGATCAATACTTCACATGATATCAAAATAAACTATTTATTAGAAAACAATAGGTCTGAACCTACAACCAACTCTATATTGTCTTGCCATCAAAATGAAAATTGCAACAAAAACTCTACTATCTACATATTGAAAATGATACTTCTGAAAAAAACTGTTTATACATGTCTGACCCTTTCAGTTAGCTGTTTGAGCTTTTAGAACAAAACTGAATAATGCAGAAAAAAATCAGTGCTTTAAATTCTAACTCCCCCCCCCCAACACACACACACCCACCCACAAAAACATTATAATGACATAATACAACATTTTTCAACTTTTGCCCCACAACCAGCGCACCGCTCAATGGACCAGCCACTTTTTAAATGCTAACAGGGGCAAAAGACATCAAAATGTATACAATTATCAAATACTTATAATAAATGTGTATATTGTAAAGGTACTGTTATCGTGAGAAAGCTCTTGGTGACATCATGAACTCTTAAAGTGCTGTCACTATGAATAGCATCATTTCATTATATTACACTAATAAAATATCAGGTGAGCTCTTTGCAGCAGAAGTGAAATAGACTGGTATTCCAGTAGTGTTTATGTAATAAAATAATAGAACATTACCATGCTACTTGCAGATACATTTTTTCTCATGTTGAAAATAATATTTCACTATTTTGCTGCATTCACTCGCGAAATATTTTTCAGTACTCAAAGGGATACTTTGTACCTCCACATGGCCAGGTAAATTTATCCTTTATTTATTGCAAAAAACAAATAAACTAGACCATCAAATTAAAAGAAACCTAAAGAAAACTTTACCCACGGTAGATGGTTAGGATGATTAACATTGGTGAAGTCTGCATAAAGAACTTATAATAAGCTAATATGCCCACTCCTATTTTGATCAAGCTTGGTCGATTGATTGTTGATCGATTGATTGGTTCAATGTTACTTGACTGTAATCTTATTTTCTAGAAACAGCCAAATAGGGACATGACATATGGTTCTCCGTGCGCAGAGTTTTTCATCATTATGCAAAATTTCCAGTTGGAGGTCTTTCAAGTGGAGGTAAAATATAACATGAAGCATGCTAAGATTGAAGACTGTCTCTTCAGGGTCCAGCCCATTATACTTAAGTAGCAGCTTTTTCATAATACACAATAAATGCCTCAAAAGCAATCTCTTGTGTTCAAACTACCTTCTACACTTCCCTTGTAAACATACCCACTTGGAGGGTTACAAAGGATATAAAAGATCTGGACACTAGGCCAGTGATATCAAATCACATTTCAGGAAAGCAAAATTCATTATAAATAATCAGAGAAAGTTTACCTTAGGCGAAGGACAAAAATTGTTTAGTCTAGGAAATGTAAAGGGCCGTTAATAAGGACCACAACTTTATCATCCGCTATGACTAAGTATGTTTAGTGGGTACTTGATGGCACAAGTGAAGTGGACTATAGTTGATACAATCTACATAACAAGTAACAAGTTTGCTATGGGTGTGAAGATCACAGCTAAAGATGAATAATTAAAACTTAATGAGAGCCCTGACTTATTCCTGACCAGTTTATACCTAACTCCCACCCAAGACTATACCCCAGAAAGTAATCTTTACTTGATGATTAATTTGACACCTTCCTCTGCTTCTTTGAACTCTGCAATTTCTTTGAAAAAATGATAACCTTTGGATTCTCTGGGTCATCTTTTGAGACATGCATGTCGACTTTGTCTCCTTGTGCCACAATATACTCCATCAGAGCATTACTCCGTTCTAGCGTGAAAGTGATGATGTCCTTAACAATAAGAAGAGCCTGCTCCACTTGCTGAACATTCAAAAGCTCCACGCTGTGCCGCACCCCATGAATGTTAACACTCGTCTCTTTTTCATCTTTGAACTTGCCTATCAACTTTTCAAGAACTTTCTGTATTGAAGCTCCTTCTGTCTTGACAAAGTTCATCCTACTTGATATAACACTGAAGAGAAGGATGGCGGACTTGAGCTGGTCTGCCAGCGGTGCTTTGAGGTTGTCGACGGACAGGAGGGGGTGAACATCAAGATGGAACTCATACTCACTGTCACCAGTCCCATGACTGAAGCCTATTCTCATATCTGGAAATATAAAACAACATTTGTTAATAAAGTGTGCACATGAGCCAAGTGGCCCATCCATGAGCAGGCCCACACTTATCTTCCACTTCTGTAGCACGCAGTCACTAAGAGTATTTCTGCTTCCCCCTGGAGAGGATAGTAGTTCACCACAGAGTTATCCCACACACCCCCACCCCCAAACATTAATTTGCCAGAACCTATTTATACACCTTGAGAGAGGCACTGTGAGAGTAAAGTGTCTTGACCAAGAACACAACACAATGTCCCTGGCCAGGGCTCAAACTCCGACTGCTTGATCCACAGGCAAGCCCACTGACAATGAAACCGCTGAGCACAGGTCTACTAATTCGTTAATAAGACCTTGGGTAAATTTAATAACCCAGTCATTTACATATTATTAATATTATTTGCATTTTATAAATGCAAATGATACAAAAATTAACATGCATAAAAAATATAAATTCGCACAAACAACTAATCACCAGACAGTGTTAATATTTGGCTCTAAAAGCTAGAAGCCACTTTTTGTTTAATGGAGAACGTTTTACTCTTAATTTGCTCAAAATGCTGCTCAACAGCTTTTACTTACTAGTAAAAGGAAACAACTTAAAACAATCATCCAAAGAAATACTACATTATTTTTTTATTGGTTTAAAACTAGGATACACTCTGGGAGCAGAATAATAGACCTTTTTCGCTTGTACATTTTGTTTTCCCAATACAGATCACGTGATGATACTCAGGAGACTTGATCCTTTGTCTTGTTCATTAAAAAGAGTACATGCAGACATATTCATGCTTGCATGTACCCTTTTTAATGAACAAAACAAAAGGTCAAATCTCCTGAGTATCATCACATGATCTGTATTGGGAAAACAAAATGTGCAAGCGAAAAAGGTCTATTGAGCATGGCAATGCAATGACCAGTCATCCTTTCAAAAGGTCTACAGGTGCATTTAAATTACATTGCAAATTACAAATTTGGTATACATACCAGGAGGAATAGAATCCAAACACTTCACTAGAGGACGATCAGCATCCAAGCCCATGATTTTCTTAAAGTCTTGTTCAGCATCCTTCAACAACTTCCACTCGTGCAAGAGTTTATCATAGCGAGCAACAATGTCCTCTGCCCCAAGTTTACTAAACACTGCATTTGTTTCTATGATAATAAAAAAATAAACAAAAAAATAAAAATACTAAACCACAATATTTTGAGAGAAAACCACGTCAGCCTTAGCTGGTTTTCGTGCAGTTCCTTTATCGTCGATGAATTGGAATTTGGAGTGTTGGTTTTTGTGGAGGGAGGAAAAAAGGAGAATCAGGGGACAAAACCCTTGGAGCAACGCAAGAACCAACAACAAACTCTACCCACATAACATTAAAGTTTGACCAAAATGACAGTGGTTTGGAAAATGGCACTTCTTGCAGAAAAATAATTGAAATTCTCTCTTTAGGATACGACCTTGTGATTAGTACCTAACGATGATTTGATTACACATGATTGACACTTACGTCGATTATTTGCCCAGATCAATTTAATCTCTTTAGCTCCACCGATTCTTTTTTTCTTTTTCTTCATCTGACGTTGTGATTCACCTTCGGACGATTCTACCATCTGAACAGCAAATGTCCCTGTGGTAGCTAACAGTTGTTTTTGATCCTAAGAGCAAAAACCCAAGTCGATACTTAGTCACTTTTAAAAGAGCATTCTATTCAATTATATCAAACATTTAATACATGGAGTACCATGTTACCCAGTACTTTAAGGTGGTCAACCTAAGCCAGAGGGTGGTATTTAAGCTCCAAGTCGACATTTTATGGAAATATGTTACGAGAGATTATAAAAAAAATACAGATTAATTAGATCACGGTAAAAATGATCAAATATATGCACAGACTTTACAGGCTTATATCTATGCACTGAGCAGAGCACTTCAGTCATCTTGGGGTAAATTCTGACTAATATGTGGATAGTGGGGTATGACAAATGCAATGACTTAGCTTAAAGTAGCCTGCATGAGTAACTCTACGACAACTTTTATAAAAGCAGAAGAGAATTAAGCTTATTCATGGGATTGTCCCATTTACGAACCGATGACCTTCCACCGACACCCCCTAATTAATGATCAGTATAATGTACACTAACTGAGAACCAGTTGAAAGGAATCCTTTTTTAAGATTCTGAAAAAAACAACAACAATGCAGTAGAAAAGCCTTGATTTGGGAATGCGGACAGAACATCGGGACCGCAGAAAACGTAACGGATTTGATAGATCAAGAATACAGAACTCGAATGGAAGGTCCATTGCGTGGCTATCGAAGGTCGTCGTCTAAACGTATCGGAAATTGCTCGTTTATACACAGATGTTACGAATCTTGCCTTATTAAAAACGACGAAATAAATAGTTGCTTTCAAGGGCCACTTTCACTAAAACTGTTTAAAATTGAAGGTATTGTTTTTAAATTAAAGACCGCCTGAAAAAGGCAGCCAATTTTTGGCAGATGGAACATTAAATTACCTCCTCTAATCAACCAAGTTTTCTAAAAAAACCTTTCCTCCTTACCTCTCCTTTCCAAAATAATCTTCCATTGCAACAAAGGCAGGAATAATTTTCCATTTTAACCCATTTTGAGTTTCAAATGTTCCACAGACCGACATCAGTGATGCAGATCGAACAAATATTTTTGTCTGACGTTCCGTCTAATGGGCGGAAGCAAGTAGAGCTCAGGCTCCAACGGTAAAGAGTCTATGTAACCGCCCCTCATATCAAGGCATCCACATCGGCAATAGCTATTAATAGCCCGGTGTAAAACGCGTCCCAACTGCCAAGACAACCTCTCGATAACTGCCAAATAATAAATGACTGACAAACGGTTTATACAAAACTCTAGGTTTTATTGCAAAATACAAAAGTCGCCGAACTTGATCTGTTACCGCGCGTCGCGGGTTTCTGGTTTCTGTTTAGTTTCTGAATTAATGATATAGTTTGGTCGTGTTACGTATTTGCATGCTAAAATGAGCATTTTTTTTACGGGAAAAATGCGACACCCGAAAAAAAAACAAAAAAAAAAACAGTTGTCATATTCGATTTCATAACGGCCACCTCTGTTGCCTCTTTCTGTTCTCATGATGACCATTGTGGAGCGGAGAGGTTCACTGTATTTTCATTTCCAGTTCGGTTAAGGAGGAAACATGACTAATTGACTAAAGAAACTTGAAACATAGCGAAACTTCATAACTTAACCCTACCCTTCAGTGATAAAGTATTATTATGAGAGTTCATGATATCGTGACATAAATGAGCCAGTTTAAGCCTTATGTAGCTCCTGGGAAGGTCCTTCAAATTTTCAATGAGTATTTTTCTTACTAATATATGTAGTTAACCCCACGGTGAGGCTCAGCCGCGCATCAGATAATTTCATCCTTCTTGGGACACGGATTTCGCGATTAGCTCCAATGAACCAATAACTCACGCTATGAATTAAGTCAGGTCCACTTTCACAATACTGCTTTTATTATTTAAAATGTGTTTTCATCGATACTGTTTTCCTTCACACTGACTTTTCGTCCGTGGGCCTTCTTAGTTTTCGCACTGTACAGTTCAAAAACCTTTCTCTCTCTCCCAACAATTATTGGAGAGAGAAGTAAAGGATCCGTATGCCCTTCGTAATCCCCATACTGATTTCAAGCAAGCAAGAGCTCCTCTTTGCTTCGCCCCATCTTGTCCACCCGCCCTCCCCTCCATGTTGTCTTGTCTTGTCTTGTCCTCGTCTTATATATATCACCTTGCGATTCGCCAAGATAATGTCTAGTCTGTAGACGATCACGGAATGTGCGACACCGAAAATTACTATCCCTTCAACTCGCATCTTTGATCCCATTTTTAGTCGATAATCCTATGGCCTATGAAAACTACGGATACAGTACAGGAACAGCTGGAATGACTGGCATCCGTCAAGTGGCCCGAGGGCATAAATAAAGTACTTAACTCGATGGGTCTCTATAGTCACCAGTGTCAACAATACTGTTAAAACAATAACCCTGCCAGACAAAGGAGCATGTGGAACAGTGACAGACCAAAGCCAATGGGCTTAAGCGGAGATCCTGATTACAGGATATCGTGTTGTCATTTAGAGTTTTACTCAGTTCAGTAGAGTATACCAAGATAGGCGAAGGCCAGGGATAACGTTTAAACCTTTTGGAGTCTCTCGGTCTATTCATGAAAGAAGAATAGCGCGAAAATGAGCTGAGATGGAATATTCACGAAAGGGCAAGAGTTCATTCAGTAAGTTTCATCCTGTCTGGACCGTGCGCGCCGCGTGCACGTGAACGATCGCGTGCTGAATGATTTTTTAATGGAAGATTATTTCCAGTCTCGTGAGTCCTAAGTAAGTTTTGTTACAAAACGCGGCATCGCACTTTTCACTTTAGGATTAATCTGGTTAGATATTACTTTTTTGACTCTGGGATATCTCTAAATACCATACAAACCGGATAACTATCTTTTAAGATTTCTACTGCTGCATCGCTCAAGCTAATGAAAATTCAAGCTACTTTAGGATTCACGAAAAGGTGTAAATGAACCATTTCGAATTTTAAATTAGTTCATTGGAAACAATCCAGAGAAGGGCCAATGCCCAGTAAAAAAGTTATTTGCCTAAATATGGCGTCTTTAAATAGACGTATATGTGTAACTCAACAACGTATACCGCTCTTAAAGAGTTTTGTTGAAATTAGGTATAGATTTTAGTTCGAAAACAGGGTTGGTTTTGTCCCTTTGTGCATGCACTCTGACCTGGAATGAGAATTTTTCATGCAGTAAACTTATATAACCTAGGCTAGTTACACGCAAACCTCTTCCAGGCATATGCCCTGCACCTTGCAGTTTTTTTGATCAGGCACAAATTCTTTTCGATATCGTCTCCTCTGAAAATATGGGGCGTCATGTGGAGAAGTTCAAGTATAGAATTTTCCACGAATAAGATTGTTTAACGAAAAGATTTGAGCTACACACAAGTTATTTCGCATGGATAATTTCTTTGAATATTTACGTTACATAACTATTGTTTCGCAATCGTGTTCTTTTCACGAGTTTTAGCGTAAACGTAATTTTAAGGGTGGAAAGAGCTATACTTCTGGAACATTTGCAGAAAAAGTTTAAACGCGCGCGGACCTATATTTTTAGCAACAATCAAAAAAATTCGCTTAATCATTTACACAAACATAGTGAGGTAAAGCCTAAGGAATTGAAATTTATGAGTCGTCTCTTGTTTTTGTATGCCATAACGAAGCTTACTGAATTATAATAAAATAACCATACGTTAAAATTACAACTTGTGTATACTTGCTTCCCTTTGTGTCGCGTCGTGTTGTTTAATGAGTCACTACCGGTAGTTTATGTGAAGGAAAATAAGGTAGGAAGTGGTTAACCAAGGTTAGGCCAAATATATATCATTTGAAGACATACACATTACCTTAAACTCCTTGAACTTGTAGATGAGGTAGACAGGATGATTTCTTCTCAACCAGTCCTTCATGGCTTGAAATATGGAGAAAGTGAAATACAATTGACTTTCAAATATAATCTGCGACGAAGGTTTAATCTGTAACGTGGACGGCTTTGAAGGAGCAGTCACTGATACCAGGCTGATATCACTTGATCTGCTGTTCCGTAAGGGCCGTTTTAGTTACTTAGTCTAAAAATTCGAGGGGAATGCAAGCACTCATACAAGCAGGTTAAGTTCAGGGCGTCTTTGCATGTGAAGCTCCTCTTGCATAACTAAGCTTCTGGGGTGTACATGAATATAAATGGTAAATTTGTGCAAGGGTCAAATCTTCTAACCTAGACAGATTATCATTGGTCATACAGTCGTCGCGGACAGTTGGAGTGGAACCCATTTTAGGTCATATTCGCATATGCAAGCCATTTCCGGCTGAAGACAAATTGCTTTATAGTCTTTTAATTCGTCTACTTGAACTGCGAAATTTCAGGAAGAAATTCGGTACACGTCCACGGAATGTCCCTCTGTTAGCAAAAGTCAGTTCGAGTGAGCATAATAAGGAAACCAAACAACGGTGGTGGCGCAGAAATATTTTAACTTGTTGCCTTTTTGACTGAGCTTACTTAATTTAATTTTCACTGAGCGAAGAAAGCATGTTTTTTGAACTTTCCCGTTCTGGTGACAGATGCCTTATTTATATTGAACTGAATTATAGGATCTGATCAAATACCCTCTTAATGCGGCTTGACCCCATCAGCAGCTTACTAGAAATAATTACAATGCAGGGGTACCTAACGAAGTTATATAACAAGGAAGGCGCTACCCCCGAGGTCCAAACTCTTACCATATTAATTTAAATACCTATTTTGACGGCAAAAGGCGACTCTTTCAAATGAAGATCCCTTCTCTCGTTTCATAGAAAAAACAAACTTTGCTATGGCTATATGCCCGGCAGCTAGCCGGGCACGGTCGTAAAAAAGCTCTGAATGTCCGTTAGTCATGCAGAAAATTTCACCGGACTGATTCCACAATCACACGCTACCGTCCGAGTTTTTCAATCACCTTGGACACTGGACAAACCCTTAAAATCATAAAATGACTAAGCTTGTTCTACATATTTTAAAAGGGTCTTTTAACTGGCAAAACGTCAGCAGTTTTCTTAGCTACCCTTGCTATTCTTTAGCTCGTTAACTCCTTACCTTTACTTCTAAGGTGTGTCAATCCTTTGAGCGAAATCGCTCCCATAAAGACCAGCTTCAAGGTAGGCAGGCAGGCAGGCAAGGCTAGGGGGCAGAGAAATCGGCAGAACGAATTCAAATACTCTAATTGTTTGTTTTAGACCTTCCTAATAGGATCATTCAGAATTTTCCTATCAGCCAGATTGTCGAACTTTATATCCCATACTAGACATATTCCCTTTACAAGACCATGGGCACGACAGTATTGAATTTCTATCAGTATAGAATTCTTGGGGTCGAAGTTCGCAGGAAGAACTTTTGCGCGCGAAAAGCAACGTCCCCACCCAACACTCACGAAAGAGCCCTGAGAACGAGATTTCGCGATTTTTGTCAGCTATCGTAGGTCGATTATTGATCGACGATTTCGAAAGTTTATTGATTTGTTTCCGACGAGCCGCGGGGAGTACGGTGCGATTGGTGCTTTCCTGAACATACACACACCAACTTTTTAAAAGGTGATTTCCGAGGACACTTGGTATGCTGTTGTTGCAGAAACGTTATAAAAAGAGGGGGTCACCGCGCTTGTTTTCATGCCACAATGCCGACAAATATGGCTATTTTGGTGACTTTTGGTAATCTCAGTGCGCAATAAATAAGCTCGATTATTTTTCAATGCAGCGCGTTATAACACTCAGAGTTTGACTTTCTTTGTTTGTTTATTCATCTACGTCCCAGAAAAAAATGTCTTCAAATACCATGCATGTTTTTATCCTTTAAAGGAAACATGATTATTTCGTTTGCCATAAAAGTAGCCATAGATTTCTGCTAATTTTTTTCTCAGTTATTGAGGATACTGTTCTCACTGAAATTATTAAATAGAAATATAGGTCACCGTGCTTGTTTAACAGAAAACGAGCGATTATATCTCTGTCGAGCTTAGCTTGTGGGAAATGTCGGAAACCTCTTATGTTTCGTATGTGCAAGCGCTCGACCAGGCGCTCATTTGCGCGCGCTAATGACGCGAAAATAGTGCGCAATTCAGCGCGCACTCAAGGATTTCAAAAAAAGAATAAATAAATAAACATGCCGTCAATACAGTGATCATTTCATTTACTCTTCACCCGCACTATCTGTGTTATTTTCCCCTATAATTGAACGCAGTGTATTGATGGTTTGAGTCTTATTACAAAGATATGTAGAACAGGTAACGATGCAAAGAACCCCGCAGGCAATTCTCAGCTTTTGTTTGTTACCGGAAGAATCCGACGGAGAATCAAAGAACCGACGGAGAACCGAGAACCGCCCCCGAGAACCCAGTTAAATGTCGCGCATGCACAGTTGCTCGAAAAATTGAGACCGATTGCTCAGTACAGAAACTTGCCGATTTCTAACGATCCATTCGTTAGAATTTCAACAAATTTGGCAAACAAAAAAACAGTTCAGAAACCACGTGAATGATTTATCACGAAAAATCTGAATTTTGACGTAGGAATTTTTAATACTGACAGAAAAGGATTTACAACGAATTACAAAAATCGCCTATGTCAAAATTTTATCAGAACAGTGTTGACAGAAGGGATTTAAGGTGGCTCCCGAGAGTATTTACGAACACCTTTGCTATAGAGCGCGAGTTAGAAAAGGAAACTTAGTTAATTTATCTTAAAGTTTTCCCTGTAGAGATTTACCAGTATAGATACTGTTGAAATAAGGTTTATTTTTTTAGTTATCAATTTTTGGATTAAGGCCCTTACCATGCAGCATCTCATCTAATGACAGGCAGATACTCCTCATTTTGGCCTAAACTCCTTAATATTTATACTTTCCTTCGCTGAAATTTTTTCATACTTTGCCACATCATGGAAATTATATTGCCTAACATTTTGAATCGGTAAAAAGTTAAGGTTGTTCAGAGGGTTTTTCCAATATTCTGTAATGTGTCATTTTTCTAAATATATTAGATTAGCTCTGACAGATTTTAACAAACATAAGGTATTTTATAGAAAATGTATGTGGTTACAACTCCACCAAGTTTTAAAAAATTCACCGAAGGAAACGCGAGAAAATTTACTGTCAGTTTTTGCTTTTTGCGCTCATGATGACGTCATAAAAATCGAGAAACACTGATGTTTTCCTTTGAGCGCGCAGATTACTTGAGCTTTCGTCATCAGCGCACGTGTAATGGTAAAACTCTAGGGAGCCACCTTAATGCCAATTCGTAGTGGGCAAACGATCGATGAAAACAATCTAACGACTGAATTTTTTTTTAAAATAAGCAAAAAGCATTTTTTTAGTCTTGTTTTAACCATCCCCGTTGTCATGGCAACAACACACACCCTTGCCAAAATGCGAGAATAAATACTTCTGTGGTTAACTTTGGCTCTTGCAAAAAACTGTCGCCAAAGGATAAATAGTTTAAAAGTAATGGTAAATTAGGCATAGGCACTTAAAAACTGTGTTCGGCCACCTTAAAATGCACCTTTCTAGCCGTGTAAAAATAGCGAAAATTGTCTTTGGGCTGAAGATAATATGGTCTTCACAAAGCCCCAACTAGTGGTCGAGGTGATTCTGTGAATAGTCATGCCTTGTGTTTTTTTCTCATATTTGTTACGTGTCGAGCACAAACTTGCTTCACATACCAGACTATTTTGTAATACAAACGAGAAAATTTATAAACCGTGAAAAGAGCAATCCAACGACTTTACGAATGTTGCTAATCATGTCCAGTCATTTATCGTCAAGTCTGGTTAACTAACTATTCAAATTATAAGAATCAAATATTTTGCTCAGATAGTTTGCTTGGAAAGTTAGAAAATCCATCTACCTTGGCAAGTCATGCGAGCCAATTGATAAACAGTATAAAATTCCGCTTATGACATCAATCTTTTTCCTAGAATTTCCTAACCCCTTGACGTTCAATTCGTAGAAAATAGAGAGGTCAAGCATGACGTTTACGGCAAACGGCAAACGGCAAAACGGAAACTTTTACCGTTTGTCTACAGCTCTTTGTACAATAGAATCAAAATATTTTTATTGGTTGTGAATAGTAAGAGACACTTTTCCATTTTTGTTTGTTTTATTTAAAGATTACAAGAGAAGAATAGAAAATCAGAGGTAACCTTTGACGTTTGCCGTCTGCCGTAAACGGCATGCTTAACTAAACTCTCTAATAATCAATGGCACGGAACGGATGACTTTTCTTCTCCCAGACTGCTTAAACAATGTCACACAATATTGAACAAGTCACGCGAGTAAATACCCTCTCATGAAAGTTGTTCTTTTGTATTTGTCTTACAGATTGACAAAAATTCCTGGTTATTTTTGACATCTTTTTGCCTGTGAAAAACTTTTCAGAGCCAGCCTAATAAATACAGTAAAATCCACCATCCTCTTTCAGATGAAGGCAGCCCTAAAACAAACACCTGTTGGCAACCAAATACCTGGCCAGTTAGAGCGTGACTTACGCTTAGCGCAACAATGGTTTGGATAAGCCGGGTGCAACCAAAAAGCAACACGTGCACAAACATTGTGCATGTGATTATAATTGTTTCCATCGAAGCCTTTGTTTCGCGAGCCATTCACTGTTTTCTCAGAAATATATTTGTCAAAGGCCTGGAAATTTCGCGGAAAACGGATGATGTCATACATGGTAGAATTTTGTTTAGGGAAGCATTTTGTTCAACCAGTTGGTTCGCTCGATTATCGAAGGGAAAATTGA
>JAHPZR010054832.1:17500-20000 GCA_019787425.1 Platygyra sinensis | reverse complement strand
ATCAAAAGTTGATTGAAACAATCTTGATTGGGTATACCCTACCTTCTGCATTCCTCTGGACTGCGCATGGCTACTGCTCCTATATAGATTTTCTTGTGGTTGTAGATGATCTCTTACCCCATGTCCATACTCAAACACTTCAGACTGAGGATACTCTTGAGCATACCTTTGGGGAACAAAAAAGGGGGTGGGGTAAGTACTTGGGAAAATTAAAGGAGCTCAGTCAAGATATTTAGAGATATTTTGGCCACCTACAAATTACCTTAAATTGAACGAGACCCAAAAATGGTAGTTTACTAGGGTCCTGTTCTATTGGGGTCAACCGTTTCAGGTTGGTTGGGTTGGTTGGGTTGGTTGAGCTGCATTTCGACCGAAAATGGTTAGAAAAGTGTTCTATTGGAAAACGTCAACTGCGTTAACCTAAACACTCTCAGTTGAGAAGGTTGATCCCAATAGAACATGACCTAAGACTGACAAAATACCAGAGGTAAAAGTAACCATAAAGGAAGAAGGATGGGTAAGGATGAAGAACATCGACTTGGAATCGAAATGACAAACTTGTAGACTATTGAAAAATTTAGGCTAGATGTTACAAGAAGCGCAAAACTGTGATGTAGCTCTTTTAATATTAACTTACCTTGTAATTTCCTCCTCACTCTCCTGCGAAGATCGTGAGAAATAGTGACCAACACTGTCATCTAGCAGATAGGGGTCTTTCTCCACTGTTTGACTCGCTAAGTCGCGTTCTTCAGACGTCGTAGTTTGGCAAAAGAAGCCTTCAGCTAGATCATAACAAAACAAGATCCAAGATGAACATAAGTATATTCCTCAAATAAACTCCTATGGACTTCTTTAAAGGAAAACTAAGGTCTAGAAAAATTTTACCTTAAATGAAAGTTCATACAATGAAATATCTGAAAATAGCTATGATTTGGTCTGTCGTCAACTTCGCAGCAAATGATCGGGGCAACAAAATTGCCATTTTGCTTCTGCTGGCTGCCATCTTGTTTTCACCTAATGAAAGTGAGGCTATGAGATCACATTAGTCAAACAGTAGAAGATGGCAGCAGAAGCTAGTTGCGATATGGTAAACGATAGCGACTCGTTGCTTGAGTTAGAAGTCAAGTCCGATTGTGTTATGCCTCCGTTTATGTTTGAGCCAGAGCACGGCATCTCCTCCGAAGACGAAAGTGACTCAAACATGGCTCAAGATCCGCCAGAAGCAGTGGAAGCTAACGCCGATAACACTACACTATCAAGACTTGGCAACTGTGACTGTTGTACCTGCATCAATTGCTTGACATACTTTCTTTTCTGGGACATAACTAAAGATGCTGGGGACAGCATCTTCCTTGAGTGGGGTTCCCTTTTGCTAGATATCTTTTCTTTTTAATTCCTAAAAATTGCTTAATTACAGAATGTCAACCTTCCTCAAGTTCTCGAGCATGTAACTCCCGACCTTTCCCTGCATTCGCTGTAAATATTGCTGTGTTTTCCTCCAACTGGCGTCAAAAACCGTAACCGCTTTAAAGAAAAACTAAGGCGAAATACCACACACTCGTAGTCGTCTGATTTAAAATGGTCATAACCGGACACAAAACTGTTCTAGGGATTCGGTAGTTTGCCCTTTGTTTGATCTTAGCGAGCCACTGCTTGTTTTTTATGTTCTAATCCTCCGGTAGTTTATGAAATGCAGTCCTTTACAATTTTTAATAGTGATACTGCACCCAACTTCGAGGCAGTGAACCATAATCCTGGCCTTTTATACTCGAACGCCGCAATCGATCGATACTTTGTAGACCGCAGACTGTAGACGTTTTAACAAAATATCGCATGCCCATTTCCACTACCGATAGCTAACCATAAACAGGCTAACCCGAGTGCTCTTTAGGCTAACCAGAGCGCTATTTAGGCCTTAATGTAGTGTGTAGTCTGCAAATGTTACACACCGCAGATCAGCTGAGAAAATCAACCTTGACTAATGTCACATCATAGCCTCGATACCATTCTCAAGGTTCAAGATGGCGGTCCTTTGGTGCTCGAAGGTGGCATTTTTTAACGATTTCAAAGACCCACTACTAAAATTCAAGTCGGTACTGCACCAAATGACAACTATTTTTAAAACGCTGGGTATATGGGCTTTCATATGAAGTAAAATGTTTCTAGACCTTAGTTTCCCCTTAATAAATACCTTAATTAAGTAGTAATCAAACTTTTTTGGGAGGTTGGGGAGCTTATTCAGAGGCGGGTGCGGGTGATTGGGGGGTAATTTTTCTTTTACCAACTATACCTTTATTTCCAACAAACATTTGGATAACTTTGTTCAAATCACATGTCCCTTCTTTGCTATAAATGTACATTTGTAGTTTTGCATTGTGTATTCCTATTTTAAAACTACTGTATCAGAATTAGATGTTAACCTGGCCAAGATGACTGTCCAACAAATGGTTCATCCTCATAGAACTTCATTTCTCCAAGAGGATACCGCACTTGACTTGGT
>JAHPZR010054832.1:2500-15000 GCA_019787425.1 Platygyra sinensis | reverse complement strand
ATCCACTCACAGCAATCTAATGGGGATAGTTGAGGCAATATGGGAACCATTTGTTCTTTACTCACTTGGCACCAGAACTGTTCATCACAAAAGAAGCAAAATGACACCTGATGTGCTGTTGCCATGACAACAGTTATGCCGCTGGTTCTGTTTTAATTAAGACTAAAATTCCCAGATTTTATCCTAAACAAGGATCATCCACTCACAGCAATCTAATGGGGATAGTTGAGGCAATATGGGAACCATTTGTGTGCCAAGCTAGACCATCTGTCCCACTCTAAAAGATTGCAAATGGCGATGTTTGGTTTTTCACAGAAAGAGACTGGAGCCGAGAGTGTTACCATGGCAACAACATAGTAGGTGTCATTCTGTTTCTTGTGTGATGTACATTTCTGGTGCCAAGTTTGAAGAACACTGCTCCAATATTTCTGGAGATATTCTTGATTGAGTGTTGTACTGTTATAGTGGAACCACCTATGAGGTCATCACTTTCCTCATTTGCATAATACAAAAAACGTCAGCATCTCTCAAAAGAAAAAAGATATTCCCAATTTTAAGGAAAACGCCATTCTTCTTAACTTTGAAAAGCCTTTTCAAATGAGCAGCAATTAATTTTTACTTCATAGGCACTATAGATAATCTTTAGAAGTATAAAAAGTTTCCACCCCATTTCTCTGCAACAAAGATAATCAACCACAAACATTGCTGACCTCGTAAAATGGTAATCTGCAGGGATCCACCTTTAAATTCACTAACAATGCGGCGTGAAGGGGGCTCTGACTTTACACCACTGGACTCAGATGTCCGTCTAGCCCTTTCACGTTTCCTTGAACTGCTCCCAGGTTCACGCCGATCAGGAGATCTCCTGCGGCTGCTTCTCCTGTGTGAACTCTTTTTACTTCTTTTTGACAAGGAGGAATATTTGTTGGCATCAGTGTCTTCACTGGTACTGTCCCATCTTTTCCTCTTCTGTGACTGAACAGTTATGTGCCTTTTGCGCCGGTCATGCTTCTTTGTCAGAGAGCCAGAGCTATCTGCCTCATTATGTACAACTTCAGCCTTTGCTTTGGACACTTCTTTAGGAAGTAGCTCGGGAGCAGCCTCAGGTACTGTACTGTGAGCAGTATCTACAGGAGCAGTCTCCGATACTAGTACAGTTCTGTCAACAGTATCCACAGGAGATGTCTCCAATACTGTTACTGTGCCTTGAACAGTATCTGTGGGAGCTGTCTCTGATACTGGTACAGCAATATCCACTGTCTTACATGGCCACAGTTGTTCTATATCCACAGAGCCATACCCTGAAGAAATCAAAATGTCTGTAAGCCATTGACAGGGTGTTATGGGGCATTGCTCATGCATGCATTACTTACATAGAGTACTTGATTTACCCTCAACTTTAAGAGTAGCTTATGCAGCTAATATCTCTAAGCATTCAACCATCATATGAGAGATACATCACCACACTGGAAACTTTGTCGCCTACTATTTTTGAACATTAAGGAACTACTTGTGATGTGAGGGCAGTCTAGCCTTTAGGTACAGTGTGGATGATACTTGATTGCAGGCTGGTTCTAATGAATGCTATAGCGGGAACTTCCAGTGGAACTCAGTAACTGTTTTGTTGTACAAGGTTCTGTGGATAAAATCTTAGTATATGACAGATCAAAAGGAACATACAGTTTTCATGTGCTGTTTTTGTTGTTGCTGTTTTTAAATGTTTGCACCAAATAGGCAACTGATCAAAATCAAAACAAAATCAAACTATTATTAGAAATGAAGTATGATAAAGGAATAAAGATGGTAAATTTTAAGCTTGGTAATGAAATGTGAAAAATGAACTGATCAACATGATACAAGCACGCAACAAAGAAAAAATCTGAGTCCCTGACAGCTCCCGACAGTTTCGACAACTCCCAAACACCAGGCACAGGGTTCATACCTATTTTCAGAAACAAATTTCCAGGACTTTTCCAGGACTCAGACTGATTTTTCAAGGGCTCTAAAATTCACATTGACATGTACAATCTCAATGTTAATTCTCCTTACTGCCTTCCATACACTTCATATTTTTTTTTTTTTTTGTGAGTGTGATAAATGAATAAAGATAGTGAATAGAAATGAAGTATTATGTCTCATTACAATAGCAACACACTTTTACCTGATCTTTGCCAAAACATTAGTTTGGTTTCCCTTTATTACCATACCCAAGTTCGCAATTAGCCAATCAGAAGCCTACTCTACTGTCCTGATATCCTATGATATCAAGTCACTGACCACGATATCATGGCCACATTGAAGTAAAGTAATGTTACCGTAAGATAAACTGCTAAGAGGTTTGGCCAATAAACAAACAACTCATAATTTAAGATTAAGCTGGTGTTTTGCAGCCAAAAAGGTGCAAAAAAACGCTCCCACCAAGACTAAACTAGAAGATGCTCGCCAACTGTGTCGGTAATTTTCGCTCGCTCATTTTCAAATGCCGGAAACAGTTTTGCAGAGAAAGGGTTTACACATATTTTGCTACCATGATTTGTCACTTTGCTCACTGTATAACACTCAAAGTAAAATTACATTTCATTCATCACTTTTTGCCCCATTGGTCAGCATTTGTTGACTCGTATTCTTCTCCTTGCGGGCCACTTGGAATAACATGTGGCAGATTTTATTACCGTAACACTAAATTTTGGGCTGAATTTGATATGGGAAATACCTAGAATCGTACCTTTTTGGTATGCTTCAGCAGCATGTCAAGCTTGTTTGGTCTTGCCATAATATGACCAAATATGTTGCCAAATAGGAACCATGGCTCGACCAAACTCACCTGGTTTGCAGCTGAAGCAAACCAAAAAGGTTCGATTAGGTTCATGTATATATAATGCCTCTATTTATGGAAGTCAAGGATTGCCCACATTACTTATGTCTATCAGAAAGATACTTTTAAAATAGTGGATAATTCCACAGAACTGATGCCTTAGTAAAGTAAATCACTGTAGAGTTATATTCAATATTTAATGGCTACAGTGTATTTACCAGGAAGATCTCTTTCAGGTGTCCCTTCATCTGACACATCACTGATGTCTTCAAATTCACTGTCCATAGGTAACATTTCTTGTTGTTTCTTATGAGAGGGCAGTTGACTTGGAAGTTCCTCTAGAGGTTGACCATCTTCATGTTCTGCATTGAAAACCAAGGTTGTAGCCTCTTCGCAAGCTCTTTCCTTGTCATGATCATGGATTCTATCAAGTTCAAGAAGCTGAACAACACGCAAACCACAATCCAACTGGACTGCCTGTTCACCTGCAGTGCTCTCTTCTCCACTCAATAACAGTTTTTCCTCCTCTGCAATACCTTGAAGTTAATCAGAAGCCAAAATAAACAAGACCTTAATGTTTTCCAGCATTAATTTTATTTAGGCAAGTCCAACATTACTAACTAAAATGCTTGTTAAGTAGAAAGGAAACTTGAACCATAAACACTTGAGGTTTTTTGTACATACAGTTGAAACCTGCCATTTCAAACTCTCAAGGAAATCAAAAATAATTTTGAAATAGTGGGAGTTTGAAATAGCTGACAGTACTTGACTGAAGAACAAATCTAAGGGAAATGGGTTTGAATTCAAAATAACTTGCTGTAGCACAAGTTGCACAGTGGGACTTCCAAAACAAAGACAGGTCAAGGTTGACTGGTGCGAGTTGGTTTGTTTTGAAAGTTCCACTGTGTAACTTGCATCACAGCATGCGTCATCTTGTACCATGTGATCAGAACGTGCAAAGGGCCTATTCAAAATTCAACATCAACTGCTATCTTTCACTGAAAAAAAGATTTCTCTCTTCTTAAATTCCAGCAGAAATGTCTTGCAGAAGAGGACAAACCAGAAAGACAAACCACAAGCCACCCGTGCCCAAATCGTCCTTCCTCAAGCAGGGACTGTGACCATCAGTAACCTTGTCGAACTTATTCATCATTTTTTCACCATTATATGATTAAGAAAATTACTTCATTGTGATTGATTGAGAGCAGGCCAGTTTATTGTTCATTTTAAATTTGTGCCACAGTGCAAAATAATGTCCATATATTTGTAACTTTCTTGGGCATAAACAAGTGACAAATTGTTCTAAGATTTACAATACTTGTAATAATTATTTTAAAATTACTTCAAATTACACTGACCCAAGTTCATGCAACTATCACCAGTAGCGTAAATCACCTGTACTAATTAACTGCCTAATGTACACCACAAAATTTTGCAAATGCCTAGTGCATGCATTACAGCAATCCCTTTGTGCCTCCATAACTAACTTCATTCTGTCCCCACCTTCATCATCAGCAATGAGATCCACGTCCATCGCACAAGAATCTGGATCGTCAGGTTTGTCAGGATCATCTACGTCCTCAACCTCTTCCTGGTCAGCTAAATCTGTTTCAGATCTAATCTGTTGGGCATTTTGTCTGAGAATGTCATAAATTTTACTCTTGGCTTTGAAGCCCTTACGTTCTGCTTCAGTCTGATAAGTTATTGTAGGCAGAAAGTCAATTTCAACAACCCCTGCAATTTTGCCACTGACTGAAACATCCGTGTGCTCCTCACCAAAGTTACCAGAGAGTTCTGATATAACTGGAGAACTGGAATTTTTAGATTCAACAGCAGCCATTTGACTAGGCTCCTCAACTTCAATGCATACTTCACTTGAAACACTATCAGAAACATGACTTCCTTGCAAAGATTTACTTCTTTGTTCTGTTGAATCATCCTTGCTTGACTCTCTTGGTTGTCCTTCGGCAATTTGATTTTCTTTATTGGCAGATGAATCAGAAGCTAATTCACATTTACTTGACAGTTTCAGTGGCTCTTGGAGCAGCATTTGGTCAGGAATCCATGTCTCTGATTCTTGGACTTTTACCTCATCTGTGTCTCTGCTAAGCTGCTTTGCACTACCAACAACAGATTCCTCAACAGCTCTATTGAGAATCTCTTTATCTGTGCCAGTAGTTGCTTTCTTGTCAATGCTGGTGGTTGTTAGCACCTTGTCCTCCTTTGAAGTATCAGCATCACTAATTTCTTCCTTGCTTACATCAACTTCTCTGAGCTTTTCTAACTGGGCATTTGATTTTTCTTTTTCATCCACATTTTGGACAGAAACATTGCTTTTAGGATTTTCTGAGCTAGCATCGTTGGAATGTTCCTTGTTCTGTTCTTGGTTTTCATTCTGTACCTTTTCAACATTGGGGTCTTTATTTTTCTTAGATGACGATGGTGATGTTTGCTGTAACTCCTTTGAATGTTTCTGACCTGGCGAGTGAGGGGGCATGCGACCCACATGACCTGTTGTTTTCCCACTATGCACAGATGGTGGCTTTAAAGGAGCAACCCAATATCCAATAGGAGCTGGAGGTTGAAAAGGTAGATGTGGCTGGAATTGAGGTCGCACAGGTGGTGCACCGAAAATGGGAGGCGCTGGCGTTATTTGTGCTGTTCTCACAGGTGGCACGGGTCGTAGATGAAATCTTGGAACTCCAATTGGCACAAATCCTCCCCCTTGTGACTGCTGAACAGGAATCTCACCCAGTGGCCCTTGAAAGGGTGTAGTTTGTGGAGGACATGCTAACTGTTGTGGGAAAACATGAAGCGGTCTTGCAGGTGCTGGGGGGAGAACTGGTCGTGGGAGGCCTGGTCCTGTAGGCCACCGGAGCACTTCAGTTGGTGGTATGGCCACTACCCCTGGAAGAGCCACTGGAAACACAAATCCCCGATTGTGTTGAAGAGCACCTGTCCACTGTTGACCAGGAAATGTTGTAGGAAAGTTTCCTGCAGATGATGCAGGACTGGAGAATGCATCTATACTGTTTTTTCTTTGGACACTAGCTAGATGTGCAGATGGAGGGGGTGGATATGATGGACTGCCAGCAAAGGCCCCCATGGTAGGAGCTACAGAGGTGGCTGGAGAAACAGAACTTGCTGCAGCAGAATGCGGCACAAAAGAGGCATCTTGAAATGGAGGATTGCAGGGCAGAGATCCACCAGATAATGCAGAGGATACTTTGGGACCTTTTAATGATGGTAAGGCACCAGCCAGAGATGGAGTGGTATTACCTGAAGGTGCAGCTGGCAAGGGAGGAACAAATGGCATGAGATGAACTGGTTGCTGGCCTGGAGGGGGAGGTCTTGGCTGTGGTAAAATTGTACTCCTATATGGACCTTCAGGAAGAGGTGGAGTAAATGGAAAGGATGAAGACACTTGTGTTGCATATGACTGTGCAGAATGCACAGTAGTTGTTGGAGTTGCTGTGGGTGGTACTGGCATTTGGTATCGCCCCTTTGAGGATACTACAGTTATTGGACTAACTGACTCTGGCAAACTAGGTGTGGTGCACTGGGGACTTATATCCATGGACACTGGTGATTCAATCACCTTTCTGCCTCTCTCCAAGTCACCTTTTTGTTCATCCTCTGTTGCACTGGGCTGCTTTAACAGAGCGTCTTCAGAGGAGCTCCCAGTGTTACCATGCGACTGTGAACCAACATCTTCCGAGGAGCTCCCAGTGTTACCACGAGGCTGTGAACCCACATCTTTAGAGTCTTTTTTCCTTAGAATCAACTTCACCTTCGGTGCTTTGGACATCAAAACAGAAGTTGGAGGGCTTTTCAAACTCTCAGGAGACAAAATTTTGGGAAAAGGATCCTCTGACAATTCTGGCACTGTGGTCTCCACAACTGGCTTTGTTGGTTCTTCGCCACTGGAAGAATCATTTTGTTCTTTGGGTTCCTTTACATGGGAAATTTTTTGCGGTTTCTTGTCAGATCTTTGTCTGGGTGGCTGTCTAACTCCTTTTGCTTTTTCACTATGCTTTGCCGGTTCTTCTTTGGATGATGGTGTTGGCACTACTCCTTTGATAGTTGACATGTTTTCATGTGCTGGATTGACATTATTGATTTTAATTCTCTTCACGTTTTCTTCTGCTGCAGTACCACTTGTGCTACTTCTCTTGACAGACTTGTCATCTCTTGTGCATACTTCAGTGTCCAACTTACTATCAGTGTTTGCATCCATCACAATCTTTTTAGCTTCCGGAACCTCTGGTTTACTTTTCTTTGCTCCTTGTTGCTTCATCAGTTCCAGAGCTCTCCTTGTACCATCATCAAGTGCTACTTTATATGTTGATTCTTCCTTGTTTTTTACATTTATTTTGTCTAACAACTCCCTTATGGATTTACCATCTACTTGATATTTAACTTGTGGAGTAGGTGGTGTGGTGGATGTTATTACTGGTGTAACAGAGCTAGATTCCAGTTTGACACCCTGTGCTTGCAAAGCTTCTTCTGCATTGTATGGAGTACCATGGCTAATCTGTGGAATATTTGGTGACTTTAAACCTGTGTTTACTTGCTCATCAAGGGAACGCCTTATCTTTAACCGGGGATCTTCTCTGTGTTCTTCTTTTCTTATTATTACAGGTGGGACAGATAGTTTGGCATCTTTCTTGATAACATTGTCCTGTTTAACCTGCTTTGATATAATATCACTGTGCTCTCCAACAAATGATCTTTGCTGTTCTGCATTTCCAGCAAGTCTTGCATGCCCATCTTGTTGCCCAGAAATCACTTTGTGTTTTTCTGTGCTAATACTGTGACTAAATCGTGCACCCACTTCTTGCCTTCCAGGAATGACCTTGTGCTCTTCTGCACTAACACTGGATTTTGCACTAGCATCTTGCTGTCCAGGAATCACTCTGTATTGCTCTGTGCTACCACTAGATCTTGCACGCCCATCTTGTTGCCCAGAAATCACTTTGTGTTTTTCTGTGTTAACACTGTGACTTAATCGTGCACCCCCTTCTTGCCTTCCAGGAATCACCTTGAGCTCTTCTGCACTAACACTGGATTTTGCACTAGCATCTTGCTGTCCAGAAATCACTCTATACTGCTCTGTGCTACCACTAGATCTTGCATGCCCATCTTGTTGCCCAGAAATCACTTTGTGTTTTTCTGTGCTAACACTGTGACTAAATCGTGCACCCTCTTCTTGCCTTCCAGGAATGACCTTGTGCTCTTCTGCACTAACACTGGATTTTGCACTAGTATCTTGCTGTCCAGAAATCACTCTGTATTGCTCTGTGCTACCACTAGATCTTGTATGCTCATCTTGTTGCCCAGAAATCACTTTGTGTTTTTCTGTGCTAACACTGTGACTAAATCGTGCACCCCCTTCTTGCCTTCCAGGAATCACCTTGAGCTCTTCTGCACTAACACTGGATTTTGCACGAGCACCTTGCTGTCCAGAAATCACTCTGTATTGCTCTGCGCTACCACTAGATCTTGCATGCACAGCTTCAAGAGGAATGTTAACTGGTGTTTCTGCTATGGGCACTCTTGGCTTTGGAACATGTGTTACCGAAGTTGACAGGTGAGCCATTTTTAAAATACTACCAGTGCTAGCGACTGCCTTTTGTAAATCAGCTTCTGTACCTCCCAAAGGATGTGGCCTGCTGAGCCAATTTTCAACTGCATTCTTCCACTGTACTGCTTGCTCATTTGATTGCAAAGCAAATTCAGGAACATCCCGAGGATCCTTGCAACTAGGTGCTGATGCAACCGCTGGCCTTGCAGAATCCTGACTAAGCCTTCTGTGTTCAGTAGGCTTCTCCTTACCTTCAACTTGATAACTAAACTGTCTTTTCAGTTCCTTTTGAATTTGGTTTACGCCTCGCAAGTCTTTCTCCCTTACTGAACCACTTGTTACTGTCTTACTGAGTCCTTTACCTTAAAATCAAAATGGAAACCAACCGAATAGTTATTTTCAAGAAAACATGTTGCTTTTACACTTGATCACACACAGTATATTAAACTGAGCATGATGTCACAAATAAAAAAATTTCAATGTTCTATCAGGCAGAGAGTTTTCTTCGTGGTATCATTATCCTCATGTTCAATGCTGAATACTAAATTTTCTCTCTGTTGCGTAAACAGCTATTACCATGCCAGCTTTCTCTGCATAAAATCAACAGGCCATATTCATATTCTCAGTATTGGACCATAACTTGTCTTGTACTGGCAAATTTTAGTTTCCAAGCCTTAAAGGGCTCAAAATGTGACCAGAATCAAAGAGACCAGCAAAAAACAATTCAGACAAGATAAGACATATTTTTACTCAATGATTTTATTTCATGGCAAGCTGCCCAGCAACATAATCTCTCCTGAAAAATGGAACAGGAAATAACTTTTGGATCAAATCCTCACCTTTATTACGTTTCTGGTGCTTCACATAAAGGAGAACGTGAAGTGCTGCAGGTGAATCTACTGTGGTTATTCCTGCAGAACAAATTAATGGTAAAGCTGTTATTGTATGTTAACAACTGCCTCACAAAGTTGAGGTTGGGTGCTTGAGACATCCAGGAACTTTCACTATTGAACTAGCTCCTTGATGGAGACCTCTCCCATAGCTGGCAAATTGTGGCAACCCAACAATGAGCCCCTGCACAAAAGGGCAAAAATAGGCACCCATCACACTGATAAAACACTGGAAAGACAGGGAGGAACAGGAGAGGGGAAACAGCCACTAAGAAGAGTCTCCATGCTTAGGAAAACACTGACTAAAAGCAAAACCGCTGTAATACCCCTTGGTCCAATAACTGGAGGAATCCTGGTGCTCGTGCATATCTAAATGCCACAGCCACAAAGGTAAGACTTGCATTCCCTGTTGTTAACACCATTAAATTGCATTTACTTCATGTAACAAAGGCTGAATACTAATACTAACCCTACATTAGTAGGGAAATTTTTATCACAAAGGATTATTAGCAGTGACACAAACAACATGCAAGTCAGTTGGAGAAACACAACTTCTCTCACTTTTGTCCCACATAATGATCAGAAGCAAGCAGAGCAGGAGTAGAGATCATTTTGTACATTGGCTTCAGGTCTTCTAAGTAAAACCTTCACTGGATTGCACAAGAAGCCCTTATAAAATATATACTCACCCAGATCAAAAGTGATTTGGGAGGTAGGAATTAGAAATATCACTCTGTTTGCATCGGGGCATTTCACAATTCCAGCCTAAAACACAATAGATCAGAAAAAGAAATTAAGCTGAAATCTGATAGGAAAATTAACAAGTACTCCTGGTACCAGCACAGGGAGCACACAATCTTGCTGAGTAGGGAGAGAGTAAATAAAGAAACGAAAAGAATGAACAGTTAACCTTTGTCTTATCTTGTCATCTCTTTTATCTTGCGTGATTTTGCTGGGAAAATGGCTGCTTACAAATCCTGCATAACACTGTAGTGCTAAACTCGTACCCAGGCCTTTCCGTGCTCAACAAAAATTTTTTTAGTTTGTATAAAATTTGACAAGGGAGGCAACTCTTCGCAAAACATTTTGAACGCACTGGGAATATTTGCTCCAATCTCTAAATTTTGTTGCTTTCATGAAACCAAACAAACACAAAATGAGGTCAAAAGGTTTTTCTACAATTTGGCCAAATTTGTTTTCGAATACTTCTGCAACAGTCAGAGAATTTTAGCGAGTTTTGCAAAGTTTTGTCCCAATTCGCTTTTTGCAACATGATTGTACCGTTAACCAAATCACCAAAAACGTCATCCAGCATGGGCTCGCGCTCCCCTCACTCTCCCACACGGGTCTTTTTGCTGAAAATGGTTTTACAAAATCCTTCCCTAGATCCCATTTATTATCATAGAATCTCACTTATACACTTCAGGTATTAATTTACAACAATTTTTTTTCTGTGCGGAGATCCGCCGACTTCGAACACATAAGAAAAACAACGAACCAGGGAAGAGTTTTGCAGAGATTTGTCTTGTCAAAAACGCATGTATAGGAGAAGGAGGGGAGCGCAAGTGCACTGGATGACGTGTTTGGGATTTGGGTAACAGTATGATCATGTTGCGAAAAGCGAATTGTGACAAAACTTTGCAAAACTCGCTAAAATTCTCTGATTGTTACAAAAGTATTCAAAAACAAATTCGGCCAAATTGTAGAAAAACCTTCTGACCTCATTTTGTGTTTGTTTGGTTTCATGACAGCGACGAAATTTAGAGATTTCAGCGAATATTCGCAGTGCGTCCAAAATGTTTTGGCAAAGAGTTGCCACCCTTGTCAAATTTTATACAAACAAAATTTTTTGTTGACCGCAGAAACGCCTAGGTACGAGTTTAGCGCTTCAGTGTTACCCAGGATTTGTAAGCATCGGTTTTTCCAGTAAAATCGCGTAAGATAAGAGTTGACAAGAGGAGACAAAGGTAATCTGTTCATTATTTTCGTTCCTTTATTTACTTTCTCCCTACTCAGCAAGATTGTGTGCTCCCTGTGGTACCAGACTGAGTTCAAGTGCATTACTGTTCCTTTTGCACTTTCTAAAAACTGAAGATATAAATAGCTGCGTTAAAAAAAAACACAACAAACAATTTCCTATGGGAACTTGAGTATGAAAATGTAACAAACAATATAATATTATATACAAGCTTAGATCTACTCAGTGCATAGATCTTGGCTAGTAACAAAGTGATGTTCTCCAAAAAAGGGAAAAAGTTTCAAAATCAGTACAGAATTACCTCTTCCAGAATGTTTTAAATTGCACAAAGTCAACTTTGCTGGGATGAAGCAGGTTCACCAAGGTTCACCATTTATCAGCCATTTGTCTGCCATCTTAGATCCATCCCAGACTGCATTGCACATACCATGCGATGCACTTTGGAATTCATACAAGATGGCCGACAGGTGACAAGAAACGATGCTTTAGCTCCATATGTAATTGAAGTGCCAATCAGAGAAATTACTCTACTTCTTGAGAAGAAAAACAGGAAAAAAACTTATCAAATGAATTTTGATAGGCAAGGGTGAAGTTGTCTGTGGCAAATTGTTTTTCGGTTCCATAATTTCTGAATCACAGTAACGATACAGTACCGAAAACGATAGTTACCAGGAAATCCTAGGACTTGTAGAAACATGGCAAATGTTTGCTATTTCTTAACATTGCATCTTGTTTTTTACCATTATATACATGAACGCAAAAAATAACCCTCACATTTCAGTAGTTGGAGAAAAATGATATGGTTAATCTGATATCAAAACATTGGTAGCAAACCTAACATTCTGAGTAATAATTACTGTACTTCCTTTCAAAATGCCCTGTTTTCTTGTTTTATCCTCAATAGTTAAACCATTGGGCTTTAAACATTGAGCAGTTGCTTTTGGTAACCCTGGAGTAATTTCTCTGGATCCTTATATGATTCAAATTTTTAAAATCTTTCCAGCTCTGCAAAACTTGCCTTCAACTATCCCATGCTTTTCCAGATTTCCACATCTCCATACAAACTCTGGAAACATTACTCACCCATTTTTTTTGTTGGAAAAACTTGACAAGTTTTTGAATTTTTCCACGATCATCCTCAACTGGAAGTAAATCACAGTGCAAGAAGCTAGTACCACCTGTCAAGGATGCTGGAAAACGAAAAGAAAAGAAACATTTTCTAAGAGATGAAAA
>JAHPZR010054831.1:27500-35301 GCA_019787425.1 Platygyra sinensis | reverse complement strand
TCGCCTGCGGTTCGTGTTCCCACAGCATTTCTCGTTCTCCCAAACTTCCACTCGTGTTTGTATAACTCGATAGAAACACGGTACATGTTTTCTATTTCTTAAATATAATTCTTATATACAAGAACAGATTCCCCACAATTTGACACTGCTTCAGGAATTATTGATTCACCTGCGCAGTGCGCAGGTGAATAAATCACTACGTAAAATGTCACCATCACCAGAATGTGCCGCAGAATTACCATCTTTTAGATACCCTAGTCATGTTTTAAAAAGAATGTAGAGACGGGGATACGAATTGTCGAATTCATCACTTTTTAACCAGGATGCATTGCATTTAATCACAGTGCGCTGCGCCACTTTTTACCCGAGTGCATTGCGGCACGAACAATGCGAGGATGTCACACCGCCCAGCCGTCGTCCTTTTTCGCGAGGATTCCAGTGAGAAAGGTTCAATAGTGGTTGTGTTTTGCTCTGATTTACCCGTAAAACGATGCGAAGGAGATCGTGCTTGACGTTCAAAACTCTTGCTAATGCATTGTGTGATAGCCTGCGAAAACAACCGTCCTTCTTCGCTCCCGGCCCGATGTTTTCGCAGGCTAAGTATGTGAAAGTTTGTAAATCTGGACGATTCACTACTTGCACAATACCATAATGCACCTCTTTTACCCCCCAAAAATTTGCATACTCATTGTTTGCAATTTCTCCTGGGACATGAACATGTCCCAAGAGTAATCTAAAACAATACCTATGCAAATTTTTGGGGGGTAAAAGAGGTGTATTATGGGATTTGTGCAAGCAGAGAATTTAATAATTGTGACATCTTATTTTACATGCACTTAGAATGTCATTTCTTCAGTGACAGTCTCGCCTCCTTGGTCGAATTCTTAAATGAAGAGAAATCGTCGTTACTAAAGCTTGCAGAACAATTAAAACAAACGAAAACCGGAAAATACGCTTACATCATGATGGATGCGTTCTCGAAAGAGTCTGTCACTGACATTCTATAGACATTTAACGCGTACCAGTACAGAATTTATAAGTTACATTTCTACCGCTACGATTTCCAGCTGATCTTTCGACTTTTGCGATCTGGTAAAGGGGAGGTTGATGTGTATCGTTTTACGTCCAACATAGTTTCATTCATGGTGACGCATCGATGGCGAGGTGTGACAAGGGATCATGATAAAAAACACATATTGATTTTGGCCGGGTTGTTCGAAAGCCGGTTAACGTTAACCCAGGGTTAAATGTTAACTGAAGCACTTTGTTTTCTTGTTTAAAAATGTTTTTCACCTCTAATGTTTGGCGTGGTTTGAGATTACTACAGGTCAAAACTGAAGGGCAAATAATATAAACAGAACACTTCACCAAAAAATTACAAAACTGAAATCAAAATTCGCGCTAGCCCTGGGTTAGCTTAATCGGGCTTTGAACAACCCGGCCCTGAACTATGTTTTGACATAAAACAGAATGTGCCCCAGTTTAACTGGCATTTAGCTTATTTTAAGACTTTTGGGCGCGCTGACGGACAAACGAAAATTCACTCTTGAGCTAAAAAAAAAAAGAGGTTTACTTCCGATAACATTGGAAACACTTTTACCGTGGTTACGTCATAGATTATAAAATGTTGTCTCTTAAGTTGTCGAAAGAGTAAGAAGACCAAGGCTGAAAACAAAGGAAAAAAGGAAAACGAAACGCCTAAGAATCGCACAACTAAATGAATAGAGTTTTGAGTTTCCTTATTTACAAGGGACGAAAGCAGAATAGACAAGGGCGGGAGCCCGGGGAGATTAATTAAAGGTACGGGAAGCGGAAGAGCAGGGTACGGGAATCTGGAGGTTCTGATGCCCCGGTCCCATCCCCCCCCCCCCCCCCATCCCCTTCTCCCCTGCAAAAGCAAACTAGCAAAGATATCACTCCGTAATTTAACCCGTGTGGACTAGAATAGTTCAGTACTAACCTGATCTAAAAGAGCGTCCAGTTTTTCTTAATGGCAGTCCTGGCAGGTTAAATGTCAATTGTCCTTCTGTCTCAAGTGTGTTAAGAAAAAAGTACAGCAACGTGACCAGAACCACACACAATGTAAAAAGTTTCATACTGTGACAAAGCTGCTTTTGTCCAAACTCTGCGGAGAAAATCTCGCAAAACAACCAAATTGATCAGTAGTAGCCAGGCCGAATGGTTTGACTACGGGAAAAACACCTTTATATAACGCCCTTGACAAAAGTCCACTCTTTTTTGCGAGTCATGCAAAATCTCCGTGTTTGATAAAAATGCCAGACAAAGTAAACCCTTCGGAAGCAATCTCGTCAACTTGATTTCATTTATGAGGCTTCCAGCACGTGGGAGCAGACAAAAATGAATAGATCTTTAATATTTCCTGTTTTCTTATTTTGATGACTAAAACGTTTCTTAACCCTCGCTGAAAGAGACTCTTTAATCGAATTCTCTTTTATCTCACTAACTGATACAGTATATAGTAAGGGTGAAATGTGTTTTGCGAGGCGGGGCAGTAAGCGAAGGCTGAAAAGATAAGCCTCCTACATGTCGTGATATGTTATCGGTAGATAAAACGTTTTCTTACTTCGCCTAAAATCGACGAATTGAGATAAAGTTTGCTCACTCTTCTAAAGAGTGAGAAGTTGTACTAAAGGTTCGTTATGTTACGTGATGCGTTATGTGATGGTGTGTTACGTGATGCATCAAGACTGACATATGCTCTAAGCTCCACAAGTTCAACGACTTTTCAATGCCGATTTTGTTCAGTTCTCAGAGTAATTTTCTTTCTATCATTTATAATCGATGTTTCCAGCTGCGTTCATGCTACGATTTGAAAAAGATAGCTCATCATATTTACTCATACTTTTTACGTTACAAGTTAATTGCTTCTTCAGTTGGTCATTTAAGTCAGCTCGAACATTGGATCAAAGAAAATCACTGATAGATATCTTTCGCTTGTTTGTTTAACTTTATAGGGCTGTTTTTCTGAGGGATCTCTGAACTTTTCTGATTACGCAATGCTGAATTTTTTGTCCTCTTTTTGGAGTTTGATTGTTGCAGTTGTCCATGTAAAAAATGAGAAACAATATTAATGTCGACTACAATGGAATTCAAACTTCCGAAGGAAAGGAAAATTGATTTGAAAAATGGATCAGTGGTTCGAGAAATCGGAGGTAAAATAACAGTGCTGAACTGAGAGGAACTAACGACTGTTTTTTAACTGTCAGAAGGTTTGAAAGATCGAGGGTTTGAGAAATCGCATTGCAGCATTTTATATTGAAGGAGTTATTTAAGTATTCTCCGTCCAGCTTTGCATTTCTCACTGGACAGTAAATTAAAGTTTAACCTACAAACTTAACATGCAGTTTCGCGTGTTGAATATTAGTTTGAGAAAGTGTGCTATTTAATTTTTCAAATAACACACTCACCCTCAATTTGCAATTCTGAAGTAAGTTGGTTTACTAGTCATATTACTAGCCACTCTGTTTGTTCACCGTTCCGTGCCGGTCACAACTTCATGGAATACAACTTCACTTTCGCTCGCCTGTTGAAACCATGGAAGTCAAAAAGACTTCAGAGAAACCGAACGATGATTAGGCAATTTTTGACATCTCTTTCAAATGTCTGGTCTATTTCCTTGTTTGTCAATACAGTTTATGGCTTGGTTATGGCGCTCAAAATGCCTCAAGGCTTAATTGATGGTTTGTTTTATCAAAAGAACGGGCACCATTAACGGGCTAATGCTCTCTGAATAAGTTCAGTTATCGATGATATAGTCTAGTAAGCTCTTAGTGCTAAAACACAACAGCTGCACCGGAACGAAATTCCTGCTCTGGACTTCGACCTCAATTTTAGACTTATATTCTTTCGTTTACATGTTTCCCTCCGCTGAATGAAAAGCGATATGCAGCTAGCTAGTATTTTATGTTTAAGTTAAATGATACTTCGGGAGGTGAGGTGGTCTCATGGTTAGTATTCCGAAAGGAGCGACCGGGTTAGAGCCCTGACCGGGAACATTGTGTTGTGTTCTTGGGTAAGACACTTTACTCTCACAGTGCCTCTCTCCACCCAGGTGTATAAATGGGTACCGGCGAATTTAATTCTGGGGGTAACCCTGCGATGAACTAGCATCCCATCCAGGGGAGAGTAAATATACTCCCAGTCGCTTCATACTACAGAAACCGGGATAAGCTCCGGCCTGGTGAGTCCGCTGTTGGCTTATTAACAAACTTTACTTCCACCTTAATAATACTTCACCAAATACATAAAAACAACAAAGCAAAAAGATGGCGGGTTAAATTTATAACATGAAGTAAAAACCTGAGCATACATTATGAAATAATATGGTTAGCTGAAAACAAATTTACGAAATAAAATTGGTAAAATATAAGAAAGATGATAATTAGACTAGTGCTACTTCGAGCGCAGGTAACTTAATTAAAGGAATTGATGAATGGTTACACATCACATGAGACTGAGGGGAGAGAATTCCACTTGGATCTGTGAATAGCTGTTTCGTGATTCATAGAAACTTTCTGTTTACTTTGTAGTCTAATTTTAATGAGCTCTTTGACGATTAGTTAAGATATTGGCACGCCATTGAGTCGCCTTGTCCTGTAATCGAAGGCCTGGGGTTACAAAAGTACTTAACTAAATTACCGTTTCTGTGATAACTTAGATATAATACGTCCTGCCCACAGATTGATAACCACTCTGTTAACATGAAAATTAACTGATCAGGTGTTAACAGGAATTGAAATGCAACAGACACGAAAAGAAGAGGCTCAGAAATAATTATTTTAGACATGTTCCAATAATGAAAGCTAAGGTGCCATATTTTTTCTTAATTCAGTTTTCGAGTTTCTTTACTTCATGTTGTATTTTTTTCCTTCTATGTAGTGCACTGTAAAAGTTTTAGCGATATAATGTAATGCTGAAATTAGTGTTAGCTTTTTTAGTGCAGCTAGTGTGTGCGCGTTATTTTTAGTATTAACGTCAGTAATGTGTTTGTAAATTATTTTCGCTTTTTTTCTTTAAAAATGTTAAAACAATTTTTATAAGCAGTGAACCGAATGAGTATGGTAATAGCCGTTAATTCTGTAAGTAAGTAGGGTAAATGACAACATTGAATTATAAGTAATTATAGAAATCAAATTGTCCTTCAGTTTGTGGTGTAGTTTGTGTTTTAAGTAGTTTCAGTTGTTTCTTTTGTGAATAATAAATAAATAAATAAATAAATAATAAATAAATAAAAAATCAATCAATCAATGAAAACTAATCATGTTAGATCAATACAGAACGAGGTTGGTGGGCCGCTGTACCAGAAACAAGATGGTGTTGCAGTTCTGTGGCTTAGCTGTCATCGTCGGTAATACTCTCTTGTAACTATTCAGCAATTGTGATAATTACACTACAATCCAATTTTCTCGAACCTCGAATTTCCAAGCCGCCTGATAACTCCGACCCAAAATTCGATTCGTTCCTCTCAATCGTACATTGAATTTTATTCCCGACTTCTCTAACGACACGATTTCAAGCCAATTTTCCGGTTTCCCTAGCTTTTTCCCTTGAAGGGTTCGAAAAATCGCAATTTCACAGTAACGTGTTTTGACAAAATTGAGCGACGTTTTTATAACAGTAACAGCTGAAAGCATGAGCTAACATGCATTGTCAGGCTATATACAGCGAATACTATGTGAAAGGGCTCAGTTAATCTTACATCACTGTCGATCAAGATATTCTCTTGACGTACGTCTGAAGGTTTTATTGTTAAGGTGAAAGCTTTGTTTTCACATCTTTACATTGGTTTCGCCCTCGTTTATCCGTTCATTCATGATAGTTTTTGTACTTGCTTATTCGGCTTTCACTTGCTCGTTACGTTCATTCCTTAATTTGCTCCTTCATTCCTGGATTCTCCAAATCATTCTTTCGCTCAATCATTTGTTCATTCCGACTCATTTTTCGTTCATTTACCTTTTCAGTCTTCCCTAGCTATCCATCCTTCACTGAATTTATTTTCGCTCACTTGTTCATTCCTTCATCCACTTGATCGTTTTTGTCGTACAGTTTAGACTTTTTTGTCGTACCTCTTTGATACGGCTCCGTAGAATATCAAGCTCGTCTGGTTTCGCCATGGTTTATATTTTTGGGAGACGTAGTATCTATGACGAGACCAATATCAAATGATATTTACCGTTCCCAAATTCAGCCAAGTGAGTATGATATCATACCCACATCATTCGGATATCAGGAGAGTGGACACATCTTCTGATTGGCTAATTGCAAGGTGGGTACGGTAATGCCGCATTCACCTTGAATTACTTGACCTATTGTAATCTCATCCATACGCACCTTAAAAACCGCGGTCTTGAATTGAATTCATACCGATGAGTTTTGTCACTATCATCTGTTCATTCAGCGACCAATTTACTGTAGTATTTTTTTTACGTTCTTAGGCCCTTGGCAAACGAGGACACATTGTTGCGGACACATTGTTGCCGACACCGATGTTTCCCCGTTTGCACGCGCGCGCAACATTTGTTGCGGACACAAATTTTGTGTCTAGGACACCAAAAATGTTTCTGATTTTGTGAAACAAATGTTTCCCAGTTTGCGTACACAAGGAAACATCATGAGCAGCAATGTGTCGGCAACAATGAGTCCTCGTTTGCCAGGGCCTTATGTTGATCGAGGCTGGCGTCACAAAACGGAAACAATAAAAACAAAGACAACCAAAATAAACTAAACTTATTTCGCTTTCGTTACGTGTGCGTACAATACAGGGATCAAGTCCAACATCACCGTCCATATTTTCCATGCTCAATTTTTCCACCGCACTTTTTTTACATGAATTTTCTGGAGCGTGGCTTTGTTTGAAGCGAAATCCCTGGTGCACGTTTCTGACAGTTTTCATGTTATTTTAAAACAGCTTAGCTTCGTTGTGACGTTGTGTCAAGCCGATTTAACACTCCTCCATATGCATTCCGACATACAACATGATTAACCTCGTTCCGGGAATGTCAGATATTTTGGCATATTCCATCATTCTCGACTTTATAATGCCATGGCATGCCTTGCGCGGCTCACAGAAGTGTTATCATAAACGGCTGATATTCGGTCGTGAAGAATATTAGTTATTCTAAGTTAAACTTAGCGAGCCTTTCTCGACAGTCGACTTTGAGACTCGAGACTCGGATCAGCTTATCCGCACGCTATTTGATCCGAAAGGAATCGAAAAATTAGACATCTGAAGAATGGAACTGTCACATGGCAAGCGATGAGAAGCTGTTGTTTGTGTCAGGTAAAGTTTTGTTTTCTCGTATTCATCTGAATTCGTTGACACATGTTTTCCGATCTTGAAGTTTATAATTGGAACACTGGCCGGTATATTTTAGCGTTCACTCGAAACTAATAATTGAAATTGATGCTTCTCTATACAAACTAACTGAAAGATACAGACTGACGTTTTTATAATGGCGAATTAAAATAAGCATTAAATTACAAGCATCAAACCCTACAAAATTTGAGACCACCGGATTCCTTCAGGTGCCTTCAGTATTAATTATCTTTTAATTTCCTTCGGATAATTAAAACCGCGCAGGGCCGGAGGCTGGGCGGTTTCTTGACTCTGCCTTCAAAAAAAAAAAAAAAGGTTTATTTATTTTTTTTTTTTTTTTTCGTTTTGTCGGTGAGCTAGACCCAAACTCCGACTCCCTTCGGCCCAATTGGTTGTCACCAGGATGATGTCATCATCAGCCAATTACAGGCCATTTCTCAGCTCTTTTCGTCATATCCCCCCTCA
>JAHPZR010054831.1:12500-22500 GCA_019787425.1 Platygyra sinensis | reverse complement strand
ACTCTGGACGTGTTAACATTCAAAAAGGTTTTCAAGAATGTGAAAACGGCGCGAGGCAGGCAAGCTTCAGTGTCAGTTATAACCGAGGTACAAGTTATGCAGGATCTTCAGCACTTTGCACGAGCTAGCGACTACTTCCTGGGAAAGACAACCGACGAAATAGCAGAAGTTATCCTTCATGTTCTGGAAGCACACCTGCGTGACATCTATGAACGTATAGCTTTGAAATACATCGAAGAAGGTAATAAATTTTTTCATTCTACCCGTCATATGTATAGTCCGAAGTCTTAAACTCAGAACTGTCATATCTAACCTTGATTCCGCGGAACGGTCTCAGAAATCCTTGTTCCGAATGCTAGAGTTTATAGTCAGTGTTGAGGAACCCAGTTCCGTACTCGTGCGAAGAATACAAGGTGGAAGCTATTGTTACGGACCGTCGTCTCGGGAGCATCAAGATCCCCAGGAAAGCAAATCCAACTCTGGACCGGTAATTAAGTGTGTAATTGACTTTTTAAAAGTATACTGTAAATAAGTTAAACCTTTTCTTTTTGCTTTATTCCAGATCCCAACCACTTTTCAGGAGGATACAAAAGGCGGCCACTCCTGACGTGTGGGATCTAGGAGTATTGATTCATAACTTTTTCATCACAGACGTGTCTCGAGATGAAATGTAGTCAGGTTATTGTAATGGAGCCAAAAGACGTTTTCATTGGTTCGTACATGCATTGTCAAGATGAAACTGGGCACTTGATGTGTCCGCTTGCCATGTGAATGTCATTTATTGGGTGACGGTTTTAACGAGCACCTGAAAGCGCTAGACAAATTCTGACAATTCTTGTTGTAACTTGAAACCTGAGAGTCAAAATTTCCTTTTTCCTAAACTGTTAGCGCATTATTTCTTGTAAGACACTGTTGTTCAATCAGTCAATCTAAAACGCAGACTGCACACTGCAGACGGTGGGTTAAATGCAGACTGAGGGTAAAATAAAATATTAATAATATAAAACACGAGGATCAAATCCAGATCAAATGAAGTCTTGGCAGTGTTCGTACGCGTACCCGTAATTCTGCAGTCTGCGTTTTACATTGACCGGTTGTTCAATAATTCACGTATCTTAAGACAGCAACTCAGTTCTCTTGTGTATTGGGAACCTACTGTTCGTTAAAGGACACAGTCAGCTAGAGCACATACGCATTAGACACCATTTCATAGCTAATTTACATATCACAGAGACGCGATCCATACTGTTTTTAACCAAATATGATCATGGTCTCCCGCATAGGATGCGCTAAAGCACACTAAAAAACAAGCTCTTTAGCAAAGATGGAAAATCAAGCAAAACACTGCCAAGATTGGGACGGCTTTCTAGATGTATCTTGATTTCAGGTTGAGGCGAACTATTTTCGGATCAATATCAGTATCTGGGCAACTGCGCACCTACCCCTTCCCTAACCCAACATGTTATAATAAGTTAATAAGTTTGTGTTACTGTTGGGTTAGGGGAGGGGTAGGTGCGCAGTTACCCAGATACTGATATTGATTCCTATTTTCAAAGTGAGAAAACTAGTGTCCAGGTAAGCGCGTTTGCAAAGCTGACCGTGTCCCTTTAATAAAGATATACCAACCGGCACACGGCTTGACTAAACGCACTTGTCTGTCCACGTTTTTTTCTTTCGGCCTCTGTAAAGCCACCCACTTTCCCCAGAGAACCTGGCGAAGGCGCATGGGCTTCACCCACTCCACCCCAATGATCAAGTTTTGTTGAAGAAAGTGGGCTACTGAACATGGGCTTCCTGTTTTGTTTCTTGTTGGGTTGTCTGAGCTGTGAATATCTTGCCATTCATTACACTTACCCTACATTACGCCTGGCATATATATGTATATGCCCTACAAGTCGCGAGTTCTACTGACCGCTTTTAATAAAAGCTTTTGGTTTAAGCGAATTTAGTACAATTTGAATTCCACAAGAGTTTAAATTATAAATAAATTCCCATTGTGCTGCATAAATCCATACGTACCAGCAAAGAGATACTAGATACAGAAAGCATAGTCATGTAGACCAGATCATGGTCTCTTGTGGAGACTAAAATCTAACGGTTATATTTGAGTTAACCTATAAGAAAAATAATAAAATCATTTAAAAAGTAACAATGGCTGATTTGCGTTGTCTGTACTCTATCCTACGTGGCAAGCGTTTCCGTACGAAAACCTTTTCCACGTTCTGGCTATCTGCACTTTGTTATCCTCACAGTAACCTCACCCTCCGGCTGTAGTAAGTCTTTTTTTTTACGGGAGAGGGTTATCAGCCCGGCTCTGCCCAAACCCCAACCTGGGGGCCAGTAGGATCACTCTTCGTCTGACCCGTACCCTTCGACCTGTTTGGCATGGGTGTCCTTGCCAGGGGTACAAGGTTTCAGACAACATAGCTCGGATCAATATCAGTGTCTGGGCAACTGCGCACCTACCCTCCCCCCCCCCCCCAACTCAACAGTAACACTAACTTATTAACTTATTATAACATGTTGGGTTATGGGAGGGGTAGGTGCGCAGTTGCCCAGATACTGATATTGATCCCATAGCTCTAGTGGTCATTGGGGCACGCAAGCCGCCCCACCACGATAAGGTAGCGATCCCAACCGAGGCATTAACCTCACAGTGTAATCAAAGTTAAAACTCCTCCTATTTCCTTGCTGCCATTGTCTATGAGCTTCTGACGTGATACGAGTTTTTAATAAAATCAAAATTTTACATTTTCTTTTATTCGATGCACTTAAGCCCCGGCGTAAAAAATTTAGTACTTTTGAGTTGTTTTCGGACGCCAAGGACGTTGAAACTTCTGGAACTGCTCTCAAACGTGTCACGTCTACACTAACCTCGTTCCCATGCCTTTTCCATAAACCACCCGCATGGGAACGAGGTTGGTACACCGAGTGGACCTGTCGAAAACTACTAACCTCTTCCTTGTTTCATATGACTTCCGTACCTACTAGAACGAAGTGGTGTGAGTGATATTGAACGTACAAGATTATTTTACTGAAATGTCAGCCAGTGAGTAGGACCTTTTCCGATTATGCCAGTAAAACTGGCATTTTATGCTCCTAGCAATTTTCGCAGTTTACGCCAAAAATAATGCTCAGAGAATGCTCAATTCTCAAATAATGCTACAGTTTGATTCCAGAAAATGATTTGGTGTTTTTTTTTCAAGCAAAACGTGCAAACTCAGGCATTATTCCTACGTTATCATCAGCTGAATAAAGTGAAAAGTGCTCAATTGTTTGTTTATAAAACTAACTTCTAGATCTGATACAGCCAAAACTTGTCCAATGACAAACGTAAACAGTTAATGTTCGAAGTCCTCAGCGCTTGTTGTACAGGTAACCATCACAAGTTTCCTTCTTTGAGCTGCAAGTTTCGAGAAGATGGCGTGGGATGTCTGGAAAACCCGAATAAGTATAATGTGGATCCAATTGTGAGGAGAGAACCTCTGTTGAATGAGTCACTTTAAGCAAAAGCTGCAAACCACCTTGCAGTACGCAATTAACACTTTAGGCAAACACTAGATCAATATCAGTATCTGGGCAACTGCGCACCTACCCCTCCCCTAACCCAACAGTAACACTAACTTATTAACTTATTTTAACATGTTAGGTTAGGGGAGGGGTAGGTGCGCAGTTGCCCAGATACTGATATGATCCAGTGAGGCTCTGGAAGAGGGGTCCTCGGATCCCGTATTCCCGCTCCTTTCTCACGAGAATCCCGCTTCACGCCACTTTTTTCATCACTATCCCGAATCCTGTTTTTTCTTTCCCCGGCAGAAAAATATATTAAAAAGTCTAATTTTTACAAAGGCTAAAAGATGTAAGATAAGGATTGGCCCTTTCGATTGATATTTGAATTTACGCGTGTTTTTCAAAGGTTATTGCAAAAAAGAAAGAGCGTTTTTCCTCAGTATGATGAAAGAGCACAATAGACGGTTTTATCCGAAGCCTTAACTCTTATCGCTATATCGATTTCTGCTAACCCAGTGAAGGTTTTTACAATGTAAGTGCTTCACGAAGTTGAACAGGTCCTTGTGTTCATTGCTGCTTAGTGGAGCATTGAAAATCTCTTTGTGGATCGCCGTGGCCATAAATATTTTGACGGGATCTGGGATATACCGGGGTTTAGTTTGCCTGCAACGCAGGCTATCAAATCCAAGATCCCGTCAAAATATTTATGCCGCACTGTATTTTGGTCAAGAATATCTCACATGCTAGCATAATCGGTAAAGGGCCACCAAAGAGCAGGCGAGGCCGCGAGGATGTCGTGACTGATTTCTGAAACAACGAGTGTCTTTCAATGAGGTTTGAGGTCCATGCTCCCTCAGGAAATGTTCTGCATTGACCCCTTTTGGAGGTTTCTGAGTCATTCTGAAAAATCTGACCGATTTCCGTAAAAAGGTACGGTGGTAACCGCGTGTGTTGGCGGGGAAGAGAGTGTCACAGAATAATTGCGAATATATAAACACCCATGTGGCCGCTGACCAGCGGGCTCAATTATGTCTTTAGACAAACAGTCGACGAACACCGACAAACAGATTCTACAAACACAGTGACAAATCGAGAAAACTACTGGATTATTGAGCAAAAAAGTGAAGTTTAAAATAGACTGATACTTGTTCTCGGAATAGGCAGAAGCACTGTTATCAAGATGGGAGAAACCAAAAAGGTTGGTCGACTGATTTGGCGTCTTGTACAAACTAGCTTTGGCTCTAAAATTATAAGCTTATAATATATAAGCTTAAGCTTAATTTTGTAAATTGTGTTATAACATAACTAAAGCAAAGCGCGCGCTCTGCTTTAGTTATCGAGTACGTCAGCAGCATACACCCATGGGCAAATAGTAGATGCTGAATTAGCCAATCAGAGCGCGCGCTTTGCTTTAGTTAGTGGTATAACACAATTTACAAAATTAAGCTTAAGCTTATATATTATAAGCTTATAATTTTAGAGCCAAAGCTAGTTTTGTAAAGACGCCAAATCAGTCGACCAACCTTTTTGGTTCTCCCATCTTGATAACAGTGCTATCTGCCTATTCCGAGAACAAGTATCAGTCTATTTTAAACTTCACTTTTTGAGCTCAATAATCCAGTAGTTTTCTCGATTTGTCACTGTGTTTGTAGATCTGTTTGTCGGTTGTTCGTCGACTGTTTGTCTAAAGACATAATTGAGCCCGCTGGTCAGCGGCCACATGGGTGTTTATATTATTCGCAATTATTCTGTGACACTCTCTTCCCCGCCAACACACGCGGTTACCACCGTACCTTTTTACGGAAATCGGTCAGATTTTCAGAATGACTCAGAAACCTCCAAAAGGGGTCAATGCAGAACATTTCCATGAGGGAGCATGGACCTCAAACCTCATTGAAAGACACTCGTTGTTTCAGAAATCAGTCACGACATTCCTCGCGGCCTCGCCTGCTCTTTGGTGGCCCTTTACCGATTATGCTAGCATGTGAGATATTCTTGACCAAAATACAGTGCGGCATAAATATTTTGACGGGATCTTGGATTTGATAGCCTGGTTGCAGGCAAACTAACCCCGGTATATCCCAGATCCGTCAAAATATTATGGCCACGGCGATCCACAAAGAGATTTTCAATGCTCCACTAAGCAGCAATGAACACAAGGACCTGTTCAACTTCGTGAAGCACTTACATTGTAAAAACTTCACTGGGTTAGCAGAAATCGATATAGCGATAAGAGTTAAGGCTTCGGATAAAACCGTCTATTGTGCTCTTTCATCAACTGAGGAAAAACGCTCTTTCTTTTTGCAATAACCTTTGAAAAACACGCGTAAATTCAAAATATCAATCGAAAGGGCCAATCCTTATCTTACATCTTTTAGCCTTTGTAAAAATTAGACTTTTTAATATATTTTTCTGCCGGGGAAAAAGAAAAAACAGGATTCGGATAGTGATGAAAAAAGTGCGTGAAGCGGGATTCTCGTGAGAAAGGAGCGGGAATACGGGATCCGAGGACCCCCTCTTCCAGAGCCTCACTGGATCAATATCAGTATCTGGGCAACTGCGCACCTACCCCTCCCCTAACCAACATGTTAAAATAAGTTAATAAGTTAGTGTTACTGTTGGGTTAGGGGAGGGGTAGGTGCGCAGTTGTCCAGATACTGATATTGATCTAGTGTTTGCCAAGTTAATTGCGTACTGCAAGGTGGTTTGCAGCTTTTGCTTAAAAGTGACTCATTCAACAGAGGTTCTCTCCTCACAATTGGATCCACATTATACTTATTCGGGTTTTCCAGACATCCCACGCCATCTTCTCGAAACTTGCAGCTCAAAGAAGGAAACTTTGTGATGTTACCGTGTACAACAAGCGCTGAGGACTTCGAACATTAACGGTTTACGTTTGTCATTGGACAAGTTTTGGCTATATCAGATCTAGAAGTTTATATAAACAAACAATTGAGCACTTTTCACTTTATTCAGCTGATGATAACAGGAATAATGCCTGAGTTTGCACGTTTTGCTTGAAAAAAAAAACCAAATCATTTTCTGGAATCAAACTGTAGCACTATTTGAGAATTGAGCATTCTCTGAGCATTATTTTTGGCGTAAAACGAGAATTACTAGGAGCATAAAATGCCAGTTTTACCTGCATAATCAGGAAAAGCCTACTCACAGGCTGACATTTCAGTAAAATAATCTTGCACGCTTCAATATCACTTACACCACTTGTTCTAGCAAGTACAGAATTCATATGAAACAAAGAATGTAGGTTAGCAGTTAGTACACGTGACACGTTTGAGAGCAATTCCAGAAGTTTCAGCGTCCTTGGCGTCCGAAAAGTACTGAATTTTTTTTACGCCGGGGCTAAAGTGCATCGAATAAAAGAAAATGTAAAATTAAACTCGTATCACGTCAGAAGCTCATAGACAATGGCAACAAGGAAATATGAGGAGTTTTAACTTTGATTACACTGTGAGGTTAATGCCTCGATTGGGATCGCCACCTTATCGTGGTGGGGCGGCTTGCGTGCCCCAGTGACCCCTAGAGCTATGGGATCAATATCAGTATCTGGGCAACTGCGCACCTACCCCTCCCATAACCAAACATGTTATAATAAGTTAATACGTTAGCGATACTGCTGGGTTAGGGGAGGGGTAGGTGCGCAGTTGCCCAGAGACTGATATTGATCCGAGCTATGTTGGCTGGAACCTTGTACCCCTGGCAGGGACACCCATGCCAAACAGGTCGAAGGGTAGGGGCCAGACGAAGAGTGATCCTACTGGCCCTCCAGGTTGGGGGTTGGGAAGAGCCGGGCTGATAACCCTCTCCCGTAAAAAAAAAAAGACTTATTACAGCTAGAAGCTGAGGTTACAGTGAGGATAACGATAAAGTGCAGATAGCCAGAATGTGGAAAAGGTTTTCGTACGGGAACGCTTGCCCCGTAGGCTAGAGTACAGACAACGCAAATCAGCCATTGTTACTTTTTAAATGATTTTATTATTTTTCTTATAGGTTAACTCAAATATAACTGTTAGATTTTAGTCTCCACAAGAGACCATGATCTGGTCTACATGACTATGCTTTCTGTATCTAGTATCTCTTTGCTGGTACGTATGGATTTATGCAGCACAATGGGCATTCATTTATAATTTAAACTCTTGTGGAATTTAAATTGTACTAAATTCGCTTAAACCAAAAGCTGTTATTAAAAGCGGTCAGTAGAACTCGCGACTTGTAGGGCATATACATATATATGCCAGGCGTAGTGTAGAGTAAGTGTGATGAATGGCAAGATATTCACAGCTCAGATAACCTAACAAGAAACAAAACGGGAAGCCCATGTTCAGTAGCCCACTTTCCTCAACAAAACTTGGAGTGGAGGGGTGAAGCCCATGCGCCTTCGCCAGTTCCTCTGGGGAAAGTGGGTGGCTTTATAGAGGCCCAAAGAAAAAAAACGTGGACGGACAAGTGCGTTTAGTCAAGCCGTCATGTTAAAGGAACATATGTCAGTTGGTTTGTCTTCATTAAAGGGAAACACTTAGCTTAGGAACCGCGCTGACCTAGACACCAGTTTCCTTACTTTAAAATAATAAGGTACATCTGGGAAGCCGTCCCAATCTTGGCAGTGTTTTGCTTGATTTTCAATGTTTGCTAAAGAGCTTGTTTTTGAGTGTGCTTTAGCTCATCCTAAGCAGGAGACCATGATCATATTTGGTTAAAAACTGCAGTATGGATCGCGTCTCTGTGATATGTAAATTAGCTATGAAATGGTATCTAATGCGCATGTGCTCTAGCTGACTTTGTCTTTTAAAAGGAACAGTAGGTTCCCAATATACAAGAGAACTGAGTTACCAGGAGTTGTTGTCTGAAGATCCGTGAATTATTGAACAACCGGTCAATGTAAAACGCAGACTGCAGAATTACTTCATTTGATCCGGATTTGATCCTCGTGTTTTAATATTATTAATATTTTATTTTACACCTCAGTCTGCATTTAACCTCCCGGTCTGCAGTGTGCAGTCGGCGTTTTACGACTGACTGATTGAACAACAGTGTCTTACAAAGAAATAAGTGGCGCTTAACAGTTGAGGAAAAAAGGAAATTTTGACTAATTCTGCAGTCTGCGTTTTACATTGACCGGTTGTTCAATAATTCACGGATCTTCAGACAACAACTCCTGGTAACTCAGTTCTCTTGTATATTGGGAACCTACTGTTCCTTTTAAAAGACAAAGTCAGCTAGAGCACATGCGCATTAGATACCATTTCATAGCTAATTTACATATCACAGAGACGCGATCCATACTGCAGTTTTTAACCAAATATGATCATGGTCTCCTGCTTAGGATGAGCTAAAGCACACTCAAAAACAAGCTCTTTAGCAAACATTGAAAATCAAGCAAAACACTGCCAAGATTGGGACGGCTTCCCAGATGTACCTTATTATTTTAAAGTAAGGAAACTGGTGTCTAGGTCAGCGCGGTTCCTAAGCTAAGTGTTTCCCTTTAATGAAGACAAACCAACTGACATATGTTCCTTTAACATGACGGCTTGACTAAACGCACTTGTCCGTCCACGTTTTTTTTCTTTGGGCCTCTATAAAGCCACCCACTTTCCCCAGAGGAACTGGCGAAGGCGCATGGGCTTCACCCCTCCACTCCAAGTTTTGTTGAGGAAAGTGGGCTACTGAACATGGGCTTCCCGTTTTGTTTCTTGTTAGGTTATCTGAGCTGTGAATATCTTGCCATTCATCACACTTACTCTACACTACGCCTGGCATATATATGTATATGCCCTACAAGTCGCGAGTTCTACTGACCGCTTTTAATAACAGCTTTTGGTTTAAGCGAATTTAGTACAATTTAAATTCCACAAGAGTTTAAATTATAAATGAATGCCCATTGTGCTGCATAAATCCATACGTACCAGCAAAGAGATACTAGATACAGAAAGCATAGTCATGTAGACCAGATCATGGTCTCTTGTGGAGACTAAAATCTAACAGTTATATTTGAGTTAACCTATAAGAAAAATAATAAAATCATTTAAAAAGTAACAATGGCTGATTTGCGTTGTCTGTACTCTAGCCTACGGGGCAAGCGTTCCCGTACGAAAACCTTTTCCACATTCTGGCTATCTGCACTTTATCGTTATCCTCACTGTAACCTCAGCTTCTAGCTGTAATAAGTCTTTTTTTTTTTTACGGGAGAGGGTTATCAGCCCGGCTCTTCCCAACCCCCAACCTGGAGGGCCAGTAGGATCACTCTTCGTCTGGCCCCTACCCTTCGACCTGTTTGGCATGGGTGTCCCTGCCAGGGGTACAAGGTTCCAGCCAACATAGCTCGGATCAATATCAGTCTCTGGGCAACTGCGCACCTACCCCTCCCCTAACCCAGCAGTATCGCTAACGTATTAACTTATTATAACATGTTTGGTTATGGGAGGGGTAGGTGCGCAGTTGCCCAGATACTGATATTGATCCCATAGCTCTAGGG
>JAHPZR010054831.1:0-7500 GCA_019787425.1 Platygyra sinensis | reverse complement strand
TGGAGAGGGGCACTGTGAGTGTCTTGCTCAAGAACACAACACAATGTCCCTGGCCAGGGCTCGAACCCGGACCGCTCGATCTGGAGACGAGCGCACTAACCATGAGGCCACCGCGCCTCCCACCACTGTACTGTATATCTTACAAAATTATGATTTATTTTATGTTTTTAATTGTTTATACATGACCCCATAAGCTTGTAGCTTTAATTTTTTATCGTGTTTAAATAAAGATCATCCATCCATCCAACTACATTTCACAAATCATGAAGTTAGAAAATTGACCCTGAGTAGGGACAGTTGACGAGGAGCAGGGAAGAACATGGCACAGTAGTGATCTCAGATTTGCAAAAATAATTTAACTTGAACAGTACTTACAGAAATTACAATACTTAAACAAAAGGAAAGACATATAACTGTAAATAGCCAAAATAAACTGTGCTCAGTGACCAAACACAGGCTTTCGTGTTGGTTACTGACACATGCAAACAAGGTGAGTAGGTTCAAATCTTCAACCCAGCATTATATAAGCTGACTTGATGTGAAGTTTATATGAAATAATATTATTCATATTTGAACTACAGCTGTAGATGAAAGTGAAGAGTGATCGTCGCAGTTAATCTTCCAATTTAAGCAATTGGAAAGAAGAAGCCTGAAAAAATCAGGGCTTCAACAAGATTCGAACCAGTGAACTCTGAGATACCCTGGAGGTCACGGGCTCGAATCCCATTTGAAACCCTAAATTTTTCAGGCTTCTTCTTTCCAATTGCTTAAATTGGAAAATTAACTGCAGTAATCACTCCTCACTTTCATAAGCTGAATTTGATGGCCCTTCTCATCCTTTGGTCATTCTTGCTCTTCGATAAGTTCTCCAGTTTTCCTCCCTTCAAACCTACAACTTCAAAATTTCAATGTGATTTGAAAACTGTCAATTAAATAATACTCACTAGATGGATGTCTTTGTTAATAGTAAATACCCTTTAGTTTTTTAATGTGTTTTTTTTAATTTAAATTTTTAACCTGCTTTTGGCGAATGAAATCAATATGATTTACTTTTACCTGGCAAAATGAATCAATGTCAACTCTAATATAAACTCAATTTGTTATGCACATCCTGGGAATTACACAGAGAAGCGGAACTGATGATACTGGGCACTAATTAATATTGAAAGATGGGAGGTTGTTGTAAAGTGCACCTATAAAAGATGAGGTGCTAACACATTCAAAGCAGGCAAACAGCAAGCTTAGAGTTTACCTGTCACCGTATTTTGGGCACGTTAGTGTGCAGGAAGAGCAGTTCTCTATTCACAGCCACCCTGGGCAAGAGAACTTTTCCTGCTTTCCATTTAGATAGTAGTGAATTGTTCATGAGCGATAAAAAAGTTTACATAGAAGGGACAAAGGCCACTTTAACGGTAGAAAGCCCCAAAAAGGCAGCCACCGTTTTACCTTGATAACAGGTACTTTGCACTAATTATTTTCCCCTCTCCTTTCCCTTTGTTGTTCGTTCTGTAATTTAGCTTAATAATTTTAATATCTTATTTCTGTACATAATTGTTTTAGTCTATCTGGTCTAAAATCTTCACCCGTATTTTTTGTTTGCCTTGTTTTTGAAACTTAGCCTAAGTACATTGCGGGCCTGTTGAAGTCAGCAGCTGCAAGGAAGAGGGACTATGAACGGACTGTTGAGCGGCAAGTGCAGAAGGAAAGAGAGAAAGAGCAAGGAGAGTTTGATGACAAAGAAGCTTTTGTTACCGAGGCGTATCCTTTCAAATTTAAATGTACTGTTAAAATTTTACACTATGAGTACCGGTAGTCACAATTTCGCTTAGCCCGTCGTGGGTGACATGAAAGAAAATCTCTCACTCAACCATAGTAATAGAGGGGACTGGTTATGAAGCCCGGCAAACATCAAAGGAACAAACAAAGATGCCAAGATTTATGTTGGAAGATCCACGACAGTGCACAATCTTTTGTTTTGCGCCCATACGCTATGCATGAATTACGTAACCAACACGTTTCTATTGGTTAGTACCTCAGTACGGAGTAAACAGCTATTGTGTTTTGTGCAGGGTCAAAGCCAAAAAACAGAACAATAACATACAACAAAAAACTTTGTCGGGTTTCAGAACCATTCCCTTCTATTAACTATGACTCGACAGACTAAGTAAAAGTGGTACTACCAGTGGTCTAAAAGTTCAATGTAACGCTCTTCCGCCAATAAGCGCCTCCTTCCTAATCAGTACCCTCTTTTGAACGCTTTTTGTAGATGTCTAACCTGCGATCAGGCGTCCCTTACATTTTTTGTCGCGGGTACCTTCCCGCAACAAAAAAAATAAGGGAAGCCTGATCGCAGGTTAGTACATGTCTTAATAAGTGCTTCTACCACTTAGCGCGCCCACACCAGATCGCACCTATAAGCGTCCCCATTTAACTTGGCCTGTCCATCTCTATTCAATTTCAGTGCCTTCAGAGTCATTCATTTCCCTTCCAAACAACTCTAACGCTTAACAATATTACTATTCTTATTGTCTGGACTATTATTTCCGTCTGAAGAAACAAGAGCCTCTTATGACTTAATCGCTCCGTTCCTACCAAGCACCCTACCTGAAGAGCTCAGAATTTAATAAGTGCCCCGACCGGTACTTTGGGAATCGCAGCTTCAAGCTGCCCAGGTTCGAATCATGGCTGGGCCATTTTGTTGTGTTCTTCAGCAATACACACAGACTCACAGGGCCTCTCTCCATATGAAAGTAGAAACTGTTTAGGGAACCTCGCAAACTAGACAAGGGAACCTCGTGATAGACTTGCAACCGGATGCAGGAATCAGGGACCATGATATTGAATTGTATAGTCTGGTAAAGGTTGGTTTCCGCTTATGAAAGGCTGTCTGTGAGTGAGAGTGTTTCTTAACTGAAATTAAATCAGATTCCGAAAGAAAATGCAAGAACAAGCAGAGGAGGAAGAGAGACTCAAACGTCAAGATGCTATTGACGGTAAATACTCGTTATTTTCTTCACCACAATAGACTTGGAATCCTTTGAAGTCGCTATAAGGGTCGGACCATGAATTTTTTGAGGGGTGGAGTAGCAACCTCGTTTCCAAGAAAACGCCCCGGGAACGAGGTTGGTGGAATACGGATAACACCAAACACGAAGAATCCTGCACAGCAAACACCGCTGAAAAAAATCGTACAAAGAGGGCCATGGAGAAATATCGAGCAAGAGCTTTCTACTACCCAGGTTCAAGTTTGATGTTAAAAAATCTCTTGCACAAGCTATTGCCACTAAAGAAAATCATGCACAACCAAAAAGTGCGAAAAACATTTCATGTTCCAGAAAATTACCCAATGTCTCCCCCTCCTTCTAGGTCAAAAAACTAGTAATGCGTTCCTACAGAATCTTTTTTCTGACTGAGTCAACGCGTTACGCTTTAACCCCTCGTTTCGTTACGTCCACGTAAACGCTGTGAAGGTATTAATATCCTCGAGGTTGATTGATCGGTTTTCTTTTTCAGCTGCCAATGACGTGACGAAGCAAAAGGACTTGAGTTTGTTTTATCGAAACCTTCTGGATCGAAATGTTTCATTAGGCGGCTCATTCGCTGGCGAGGATGCAACGAAGGAAGATTTGCAGAACAAGGAAAGAGACGATAGATCCGAACAAGAGGATAAGAAGTCATCTGAAGAAAACCTGGACGAAAGAAAACACGAAGAATATAGAAACAAGGAAGGGAAGAAACATTCAAGAGCTGACGAAGAAAAGCGAAGACATCCGAGAAGTCCTGTTCGGCCTTCAAGAGAACACGATCATAGCAGTCGGAATCGGAGAGACAGCGAAGGAGACGAAGAACATCGGAGACGTTCGCTGGAATCTTCTGACAAAGATCGAAGACGACATAGTGGTAGGCACTTCGAAGATCGAGAGGGTCATAGACATTCGAGTAACTCCGAGAGGCACCGATCTAGCCGAGATGATCGACGGCACTCGGAAAATTCCGAGCGTAGTCGAACAAAGCACGATGATCGACGAGAGAGAGTTCGGAAACGCGAGCACCGTGAAGAGGGCGAGCACGAGTTAGACAATGGCTCCGCGGCCGAAGGGGATAAAAACGACAGTGCAAAAGTTGTTAGAGAACGTAAAAAAGCGGAGGAAACATTGACTAAGGAAAGTCTCAGCAAATTTGCCAAACGCAGCACAGGCGAAACTGTCTTGTCAGCGAAAGAACGCTACCTCGCGCGGAAACGCGCGCGCGATGCCGCTAACGATGCATCGCGAAACCCCGACGACAGCGACGATTAGCACTGTTCATTCGTTTGTTTGATTATTTGTTTGTTTGTAGCCAAAACCCAAACATCTTTCTTTCCGCAGATCCATACCGATTTCTCACCGGTTCAACGGAAGTTGTGCCGGGGAAACTTTTCTTGTCTCAAATTTCAACAAAGCAACAGGAGTAATGCGAGAAATTACCAAGATCATTTTTAACTGTATAAGGTCTGACTTTCACTTTGACATAAGCATAACGCCCACAACACAAGCATAAGCACGCAGATTCGACTCTGAAGCTACCGACGCAGATTGTTGTGCTGAAAGAAGAATGCCCTTGTCAGTCAACCGAAATAAATAGTCGAGAACTCCCAAGTTATTAGCGTACGTAAAATGGACATTTCATTCAAGATAACAGTGGAGTAGAAATGTATTCATTTAAGTGATGCTATACTGAACCTCTTTAATCTCTTGCTGAAAGATTTTCCAAGATTTACTAGTACCTGCGATCATACCCTTCCTCCCTGTATTTAGACGCGGGGGAAAAAAATGTCTGATCGCAGGTTAGAAACATGCACATTTATGTAGCTCGTGTTCGTACACAGTAATTGACTATGCATATACTACGATGTCGATTTAATGCTCCGTTGCTAGCAATTAGTTTTCAGTATAAATCTACTAGCGTTTTATCGCGAATGCCATTTTCTTATTGCCAATGCTACCTCAACAATAGACCTCTTTAGCTTGGGTGGTTTGTTTTCCCATTGCAGACCACGTGATGATACTCTTGAGAATTCTTGCTTTCAAACTTTTAAATTGTCACGTGAATGTGACTGAATAATTTTAAGATGGATAAAAGAGAAATTCTCCAGAGAAGATCACGTGGTCTACAATGGGAAAACAAACCGCCCAAGCTAAAGAGGTCTATTTAAAAGGTCGGGATTTCTATCGCGTGATATAACACTTGATCGTTAAAGCGCAGCCTGAGTCAACTATCCCCAGGGAATACTATACTCTCATTTTTATAATAAAGGACTTGGGTTCTCATCTTATCTTTTAGCGGTTAAAAAGTAGTTTCGGGTATCTCTTAGCGTGTTCAACCTCAGAATGTCCACAGCAAGAGCTTCTGCGATCCTTTTAGGGTATTGAGCCGACAAATATATAACAGGAGACAGCATGTTTTTATAGAACTGGTGCCTCATTGGAGCAAAAAAATTGAGGATCTTAATAACTCTTAGGGTTTCTTTTCAAAGTTTTCGACGAGCAGGAAGTCCCCACCACCTCTTCCCCAGGCAACTATCCTGACTATCACAATCTAAGTGCTAATCAGTCAATATAAGCTTCTTTGAGATTGCGGTGTAATCAGTAGCAGTGATTGTTAATTGGAAGTGTCCTTAGCCTCCCACTCAGACGATCTCATCACGCACCATCAGTTGGTCAATCAAGCCGATTTCTAGAACGTGTTCTCAACTGAAACAAAACAGCAAGGAATGATCAATGTTGCTTGAGCTAATTATAGAACCGGATTTGCCTTCAACCGCAAGTCACGTGTTTGTTATACTGAGGAGGTTATGGTCGTAATTTTGAATCACGTATTCAAAACCGGATGAACATTGTGTAAATTGCCCCGACATTGCATTTACGATGTAAGTGAGATTCGAGCTAGCTTTGAAAGAGTTAGGAAGAAGAGCACAGCGCGAAATTGTTATAATCGAATTAGGCGAGACAGACAGCGGTTTAGCTACGTTCTATCAAGTAATCCGTGATAGGCGGCGTCTGCAACGCAGCTGGCTACGCCGGCTCTGATATGCGACGGAGGCGATGCATTAGCCAGCGTAGCAAGCGTTTCCGTGGAGCAAAGAGCGAAGAAACGGGGTTTTCGGCGTTTTGCCCGCGCGAAAAATGGGGCGAGAGCAAAAATAAGAAGGAAGGGGTGAGCCTGCGTAGCAAGCGTTTCCGTGGAGCAAAGAGCGAAGAAACGGGGCTTTCGGCGTTTTGCCCGCGCGAAAAATGGGGCGACAGCAAAAATAAGCTTCAGTCTTCTGCTTATCGGCTTAAGCTTGTGCTTATGTCCACATTGAACACAATAACGAAACAAGTACAAGCATAATAAGCTACATCTTCATAAGAAATAGTGCCAATGGTATGAATGTCGTATCTGATGAGTTTTGATGAAGATGGAACAGGACTGGAATTAAGTTAAAATTCAAGCTATGTAGCTGAAGATGGCAAAAAAACAAGAAAGGGAAAAAATACAAATATATAAAGATGGAAGTCGAAAGCTTTCTCGAAGGGACTAAACAGTCCAACTATACATATGGTGACAGATAATTCACCTATCAAAGCTGCGAACGTTATCTTAACATAAGTTGTCTTTCCTGCGATTCAAGGATTGTCCAATTAAAGTGAAAGTGTCCGAAAGCTGTTTAGCTTGCAAAAGCTAAAAGTGGACAGTTTGTAGTTATAACGCTACTTTGCTCGTTAGTACTAGCCTGCGAACGCAGACGTATTTCCGGCTGTCACTGGTTCCGCCGAAAATAACGTCTGCGAACTCGAGTCAAAGATTGATTTCCGTGACGTCAAAACTTTTGTTTTGTTGTTGACCATTAAGATTCACCGATAGAATGTGATACTCGCATACACGCGCGACGCCGCGGGAGCCGGTGATAATTTTAGAATCATGAATTTGTTCGCAATGAGCTTTGAGCGCCATCGAAACACCGAAGAAGATTTTAACTTCCGATGTTTGTTTGCTTTGCAAGGCAAAAGTTTCCAGTGAAGAAAAGATAAAAACGTGTGGAAAAAATTCAGGGGGCATTCACTCACTGATTCTGCGTTCAACTGAGGTCGATCTGTCCGTTTATAATCAAAGCACGACACTTTCGCGCGTGATGTGACATATCTGTGACCTGAGTTCAGCTCTAACAAAGATGTCTTAGTTTACCTTTCCTATGAAATGTGGTTCTCTGTATATTTCTCTCAGCAAATTGGTTGATTCTTTATTGTGCTACATTTGTATAAAGTAACATGCAGGCCCGCAAACGTTAGCCTCTTAGTGAATTATGGCCTTTGATCTGCTCAACGGAATAATTTATTTTCTCAGTGGAGCCTTTAAGTCAATCAATCTTTATTTGTCCATTTCATTATAGTGTAAGTTACAGTATTTCATTAGAGTAGACTAAGGACAGGAACTCTCAGCAAACCCTTCTGGGCTTTTCGGGGAGAGTCCCGATAGTAA
>JAHPZR010054829.1:0-13057 GCA_019787425.1 Platygyra sinensis | reverse complement strand
CTTCGAAATGGTCTCATGACAAAGAAAAGGTAAGCGGGGTAAAGTTTAAAATACTGATTTACGAAGGTCTCTCATGCTTTTATGGAATTCCCGAATTACCTGACGTGATAGATTTTAATGCTTCTGATTGGCCAGTAAGAATCTGAAAAATTCCTCTTTTAACCAGGCTGGGGATCCAGGCGGAGTAGCCTTAAGCGTGTGATATATCTAGCATTGAAAACGTCTTCTTTCTCGGTCCGTTGTATTTAGCAAATAAAGAAGTCTAAGCCGTGTGTTACACTGTGATAAAGCACGGCGGGTATTTGAGAACACGACAAAAAAGTAGGAGCCGCAGGCCAGTGTTTTCTACATTTCCCAAGTGTTCTCAAATTTGGCGAAAAACAAAAAACGCTTTTTCCATGTTTTACACTCTGATAAAACATGGGGTTTTGATTAATCAGAGCGCGCACAGGGTCCTATCTATAATTAGTATAAAACGTAATAGACCAAATTTGTATTCCCGGTGTTGGACTGGAACTAGCTTGCAATGGAGGCTCATGACAGGGAATATCATTTTAATGAGATTAATATCATTTGCATTTGAAACGACTCCCCGCTTTAGCCTCTTTGCAAGCTTGTTCCAATCCAATACCGAGAATATGAAAATGATCCATTCATGGTCTCTTCCAAAATTATTGTCTTCGTTAAGCCCCGACCAAACGATAGCAACACTTCAACGCAACATATCCCAACATTTGCAAGCCCAGCATTTGCACGCTCCGGCCAAACGATCGCTACATTTGAAGGCAACAGATAGCAACATTGTTGGGTGCAACATGTTGCGTGCGTTTGGCCACCCTGTTGCAACGTGTTGCGACATGTTGCGAGTTGAAATCGAACTAGTGCGCATGCCCAGGCGCAACATTGTTGCACAAACCTGGCCAAACGACTACAACATCATACAACATCCACAAATGTTGCACGAAAAAATTTGGCCATTTCAAATTTGAGCCAACAACACCCAACATGTCGCAACAGGGTGGCCAAACGCACGCAACATGTTGCACCCAACAATGCTGCGATCTGTTGCGTTGAAATGTTGCTATCGTTTGGCCGGAGCTTTAGATCGTCATATAGTATTTTAACTTTCACTGCATTGAGCTCAGTTTTGTCAAATTTTTTGTCATTTTCTTAGGATGAAGAATTCCTTGAGCAGGAAGCCCAGTTCCTCAACAGACTACAGAGGTCACGTGATACCAGCAAACACAAGTTCAATGGTTCTCTGAATTCAGCAGTTTACTAAATATGGTCACGTGAGTCGAGAATGGTCAGTCCTGTTTAGCAAATGAACAGCTCTCAGTATGCCTCATACGGCCCATTGAACAAATTGAAGTATATAAAAATATATATGTTTATACATTTGGTTCCCAGTGTGTTTATAGCGGTTAGGTCAAGCTTTTTTTACTTGGTTATTTATTGTAATAATACATTTACGGTTAGCAATAAGAAAATGTGAAAACTGTGCAAACTTGAGTAGACTCAAAGGACATTTAGAGACGTTTTCAAGTTGATTAGTCTTTTTAAGCTTTTTGTTTTGATTCATTTCGTGGCATATTTGACATTTTATATTACCTTTTTGAGAGCAGTTGGTATGACAGAATCCCCTATAACAGAGCGATCTAACTAATTTTAGAAAATTATTAAGCAGAAAGAATGAATGGAGAAAATCGTAAGCTTAAAGATAATTGCTAGGTTAACTAACACATTCTCAAATCTTATAGCAAATGAACCATTTGACGTACAGTAAGGAGAATTGATCATTCAAACTATCTTTCACATATCCGAATGTTTACAAAAGGATCTTGCAAAATACGAAAATGATGTTTTTTGACACGAGAGAAAAAAGCTAGTTAAATATGTCTATGAGCCAGCGGGAAACTGAAATAACTTATTTTGTTGTTATGACCTGAAAGATAAGGGGAAAATTATCAGTTTCAGCGTTGTTACGAAGTACAAACTATGATAACAATCAGTGTTATTGCAAAATGACCTAAAGATATGTATGAACGAAAAATACCCTAAACCTCTCCGATAAGGGACATTATTTAGGGTTCTTTTCTTATCAGACGTGGCATTTGTTTAGTTTATTTTTGTTCATTTTCAAATTGAGTCTCTCGCACATTTTCTTATAAGTTGTTTTTGTTCGCTCTTGTCTCCCTGTAAAGAGCTATGCAAAGATAAATTACCCTTTTCGTTGAACTGAATTCCTCTTCCCTCACGGTCTTGACGCTAAGTCACCTTCTCGCCTACAGCATTTAACGCAATAGCTCTCTTGTTCCCTTCGCTGTCTTACTGTGGAGACGTTTACAGCCGATCCTTTCGTTTTACAGACCTCAATGTAGAGTGAACTAAATAATGACTTCAGTCGTCAACTATTTATTGCGACGAAACCAAGGTCGTCCTTGAAAATTTAGGCTGTGTGCATATTGAGCACATTAAGCAAGTTAGTTTGAAACCTAACTTACTGAACATGGTACTTTCATCGACTCTGAACATCACAATGTTAACTATGCGAGATGGCCTGTGCTAGATATTAGCATAAGCTACATCTTAGTGATGGCTTGGGCCCGGATTGTCTACAGACTGGTCAGACGTTCATCCGATTCACTCATCACACTTAAGAAGGAATAATTCTACAGACGTCAACTGGTTGATAAAGCGCGTTTTAGTTGACATCAAAACAAGCTTATATACGACAAACACTCAAGCAACCCTTACCCCTCTTGTAATCACAATAGGCTCTCGATAGAAGGACATTCATTAATCAAATTGATAGAACTATCGACCTTGGACTGTGATAAGACGTGCAAGTCTGGGTACTTCAACTCTTGTTTAAAAAGATCAAATATTGAGGTTTTGAGACATGACATCTAGAAAATTATGGGAGTCCATCTGTTACTACGAAATACATCAATGTTCATTTGCCAAAAGCCGACTATGTATATTGCATCAAGCACCTAAAATGTTGGCATTTTAAGTTTCATTTCTCTATATCAACGTCCCTCGTTTTGCCTCCGTTCCTTCAGTGTACGATGCAGTTGTATGAAACAACACCAGGTTGTGAACTTTAGCGGTGTCCTCCGGTCGTCCAGAGATGCTAGTAATGTGAAATTTATTTCTAGATATCGATAATAGCAGAAATCTCTATCCTTGCATGTGGGAGTTTTGATGTTTAAAAAAAGTTATAATAAGTTGTGACGTCGTCAATTGAAAGAATTTGAGTAACGTTAGGTATGGTGTAAATACTGTTCGATTCTCAAAGAATTTTTCCCTCTACTTTACCAAACAAGAGACAAGTGGACGAGGCACAAGCCACGCACCTCTTCAGATTCTATACCTTCATTCGCTCCCTGTTTGTGGCACCTCTTTTGTTTCAAGGACTTGGTTCATTAGTTCTGTCGTTTGTTCTTTTTGTATTAAGTCTTCTTCAGGCACTAAGAGGTGGGTGGCGCCTCTGACAAGGTGACTCATGAAACAACAGTTCTATTACCGTTCGGTTGACTGCATAGATCCGCAATATGCTGAATGCATTATAACGAGACGACAAGACAGTCGCAGTTTTCTCCTTGTTATTGTTTTGAAACATATTCTAACTCTATTCTGTTGCCAGTGCACATAAGCATCAGACTTAAATTTGATCTTGACGCCTTAAATAATTCGAAAAAAAAAATCTGTATCAATATTGTTATTTTTTCCCAGCATTGGTGTAATTAATAGTATTAGAACTCTTTTGTGGCCAGGCACGGTAACTCGCTGTCGTCTGTTTTGTCACCGCTGGGGCTCGTTTCTCGAAAGCCCCCGAAACTCTCCGGGCCCGCAAAGCCACTTTTTCGTTAATCTGTATCTAAAACAGAAAGGTGTATATGCCTGACACTTCTTGTATGAAGAGAACTCTGATGATATTACGGATGTTTATAGAACAACTCTGTTATCATAAGGTTTGAGATTTTGCTTCAGCTTTCCGGGTGCGAAAATCATTTCGGCACCTTCGAGAAACGGGCCCCAGGACTTGATACAAGATGTGTTTTTTTTACGAACGAATACCATAAATATATTATTTTAAGATAAACTCCAAGAGAAATTAAGCAATTTCTTGAATACTTACTTTAGAACATTTTGCAGATTGCGTTGGTTAAATACCTTAGCAACAAGGGTTCTAATTCAGGCTTGTCATAAAGAGCAGCCAGTAACAACCATGAGTTCATCATAGGTTACGTCATGCTGCAAGACCCACACCTAAGCTGGTTTTACCAACATTGTTCCCAGGGCCTCTCTTTATTAGGGGGCGGAAAGAACAGAGACCCTTGGAACAATAATGGGTTGAGCAAAGTGACATATGCGGACTCAGGAAGATGACGAAATTTTGAAATTTTGCGTAGGCCATATTTAACAATATCCATCACTTTCACCGACACTGAGGTGAATAATTGTTTTAGTATATAACTACACAAGCTGAATACTAACGGCCAAAAGAGTAACTTTATTTGTGACACATATACCGACAAAAGCCTTTTGTGTTTTCTTCGGCTGCTCGGAGGTGGAATAGTACTTGGTTAATCACCTCGAGCTAGCCAATCAGCGTGCGCGAAAAGCACTATTCACTTGTGTGGTATATGCTAATGGGGAGAATATTCGCCTGAAGTCGTGGCAGTAGAGACCGAGTACAGCGAGGCCAGTACAACAGCGACCTCGGGCCGATATTCCCCAGTACGGCTCGAGCAATTTCCAATCCCCGACAAAGTCTTGGCACGCTTGCACATTTTGTAGTATCTGGTTTATCGTGATGAAAGTCGTCATTGCCAGTTTACAACACTGTCAGGGGGGAAGGGGTTCCCCAAAATAGCTTTTCAACGCATTTTCGTGCTATCTGTAGCTGATCAAGGTCTACCTAAGGCCTATGCTCCGTGGCTTGGCGGCTAGTTTTACCGTTTAGAGAAAGGAAAACATAATTGTATTGCATTAACAAATTTTCAATACAATACCGGATATTCCTTCCAAAATCCCACGCTCGAGTTTATTCTTAGGCCCTGTTTACAAGCACGTAGGGTAACCCTAGTGCTAGGGTTACCCTAGCAAGAGGGTTACCCTGGCACTCGCACATTACTTCTTATTTTCAAGGACGCATTTACAAGGCAGCTAGGGTTACCCTGGCGCTAGGGTAACTCTAGCTGACTGCTAGGGTTACCCTGGCGCTAGGGACAACTCGCCTTCCCGGGACAACTCCTTTTTGGCTCTAAAAAGCAAAATATGATCACAATAGCGACAAAATCAGCGAATTATGACCCAGAAAACCTGCAAATTTTGCTTGTAAACCCGGGCTATGTTATAACCTTCTTGCTAGGGTTACCCTGGCAGAAGGGTTACCCTACCTCCTTGTAAACAGGGCCTCTTAAACTATTCGTAGAATTTCCGCCTTGACATTTTAACAGAAAAAGTGCACTGAAAATGCCACTTGATACATTTCATAAACTGAAGTGACAGAACATTGAACCACTGGCGCTTTGGTTGCTATTTGGTTTCCGCGGAGTATTTAAACCTTACAAGAGAGTATATGAAAAGATTAGATATTTGAACTGCGGAAAAAGATATGAAGACATGACTGACAAAGTTTATACAGTCGTGAAATTAAAGCCCTGAAAAAAATACAGGCCTGAACGGGATTCGAAGCCACAAAATCTGCGATACCTATGCAATACTCTACCAACTGAGCTATCAAGCCAACTGGGAGCTGGTCACTTTGTGAGTTCGTAATATACCTGTAGATAGTAACGGATACAAGTGGTGAAATATCATATATTTGAACTGGGGAATGAAAGATTGAAAGATTGAAAGATTTGTATTAGTCAGCATTATAAACAAAGACATGTTGTTTTAGCATGTGGTTTGTTTGTATGAGTAGTTCCCGGCGACACATTTCATATCATGGCCGGGTTTTACAAAACTGGATTAAGCTTATCCGGGATTAGCATCAACTTACAATTCAGCTGTGTTATCATCAACCATTTCTGCATTTTTCAGTATCTTTTCAAGTATATGTATGTTTTTCACTAATTTAATTTGTTCCTCAGTTTCCGGATCCAAAAAAAAAGGATGTAGGATTAAAACATATGTTTTTCTTATCCAAGTGCGATTTACTTCCATATGCACTTGACATGGAAGTAAATCGAAATTGGAGTAAAAACAATTATTTCAAAAAGCAAATTTCGCAGACAGTTTTTTTTGTGTTTATTTGTCAAACTAGCAATTGTCCAAGTTTGAGGGTAAAGGATTCCGACGCTCACATTTAGTGGTCATGAAAAATTCGACAATTCATTTTATTTCAAAACTCTTGGTATATTTTGATAGCCAGCCCTATTAGCTTTAATTGGTTCTAAGGGTTTAGGTATCTACGTTTAAACTGGGCGCGCTACACCGCTTGAGCGCGCGACACCACAAAGCTATACGGTAACCTTAATGAAAAATTTCATAGAACGCGAACAATATCATGTGGTTTTAAAGTCGCTGTATTTGATTTGTCGGTGTATCTCTATTTTCATGGAATATTGAGTTTTGAATACAATATTTGAACAAGCTTACAGCAGGAAGTGTTTGCGGGAGTTTTCAAAAAGCTATTTTGGTTTTGTATTCGGGTTGTGTTGTTCGCTATTTGGAGATACCGAATTTGTTCTTGAAGAAAGGTTTATTAAGTTACAATTTCTGCAAAATGGTGTATTAAACGATAAACTGAACAACATGCAATAACTATCATGTTTCAGACAGTCCTTCGTTCAAGCCGCGTGAACTATAGCGTGCCGGTTTGTGAGGAGTGGAGATATCTCTTGAAGGTCGGTAACAAGACAAAGAGAATATTCAATAACTCTGAGAAAAGGCGAAACCACAAGTGAGTGAATATCAGTGGAAATGGTAAAACCCACATGTTCCATGCATAAAGCAGAGGAAAACTCCAGGGAAAATTTGTAAGTAAAGTGGATAACAACGGAATTGCACTCAAACAGAGCGGGGAAATTGAGATAAACCCTTTATAGCTCCTGCATCTTTCACATTTTCTTTTGTAAGGACGAGATTTTTTTGAACAAAGGAACACAACGCTATAATTGGCAATAGGCAATTTTAAAAGTAACGAAAATGTCAGCGCATATTTTTTGTTAGCTGGTAACGAAGGATTTCAGATCGTGGAACAATCTCAAATATTAAAAGCCGCAAAAATTTTAAGTTATACAGTCGTTCAGAAGGATGACACGTAATATTTTAATCTGCGCACTGTAAAATGGCGTATGTAAAGGAAGTTAAAGCCCATATATGCGAGAGCATATCGTGGAAACAAAACGTTAGACTAGGAACAGGTATCAAAGACAACGGTCTCTTTAATGAACGATAGCAAAGATTTATTAATCTCCGCCAAGGAGAATTCTCATGATGTGTGGGCTTGTTGAATGACCCAGTGCCTTGGGGAATATAAGAATCGCTTAAAAACAAGGTGAACTCCACGCGCAAGTACTTTGATATCAAACGTTTATTTTAGATTTACTATAAATAATAAAATAATATGTACAATCTCATTTCTAACTTACACGATTTTGTACATGTTATGGAGACCAGTATGTCCAAATACAAGAGAAAAGATCGAATTTTACAATCAATAGATCAGTATAAGAGAGCCAACAATGATTCGCGTATTATTAGTTTACAAAATACTAGATTAGCGATCACTTAAGACTTTCCGGCAAACTACGTTGAAAAAATAGCCTCTGCCATGCTAACCAAGTGCCCGCGGGCAAGTGATAAAGTCAAGAGTTGATTAGATCCGTTATTCTCATTACTTACCCAATTGAATTCGTTATGAAATGGTATAGAGAAATTAAAATTACATCACTGCTAGGAACTCCACGACACACACCACTCAATGTGCCACTTACTTGATTGCGTTTTGTTACCGATGCTAGCCGATTGATTTGTCCTGGAGTAAACTCGATCTCCTCGGTAATGTTAAAGGTTCCACTAACCTACAAGCCACGACATAGGCCTTAGGTAGACCTTGATCAGCTACAGATAGCACGAAAATGCGTTGAAAAGCTATTTTGGGGAACCCCTTCCCCCCTGACAGTGTTGTAAACTGGCAATGACGACTTCATCACGATAAACCAGATACTACAAAATGTGCAAGCGTGCCAAGACTTTTGTCGGGGATTGGAAATTGCTCGAGCCGTACTGGGGAATATCGGCCCGAGGTCGCTGTTGTACTGGCCTCGCTGTACTCGGTCTCTACTGCCACGACTTCAGGCGAATATTCTCCCCATTAGCATATACCACACAAGTGAATAGTGCTTTTCGCGCACGCTGATTGGCTAGCTCGGAGGTGATTAACCAAGTACTATTCACCTCCGAGCAGCCGAAGAAAAACAAAAAGGCTTTTGTCGGTATATTGTCACAAATAAAGTTACTCTTTTGGCCGTTAGTATTCAGCTTGTGTAGTTTATACTAAAACAATTATTCACCTCAGTGTCGGTGAAAGTGATGGATATTGTTAAATATGGCCTACGCAAAATTTCAAAATTTCGTCATCTTCCTGAGTCCGCATATGTCACTTTGCTCAACCCATTATTGTTCCAAGGGTCTCTGTTCTTTCCGCCCCCTAATAAAGAGAGGCCCTGGGAACAATGTTGGTAAAACCAGCTTAGGTGTGGGTCTTGCAGCATGACGTAACCTATGATGAACTCATGGTTGTTACTGGCTGCTCTTTATGACAAGCCTGAATTAGAACCCTTGTTGCTAAGGTATTTAACCAACGCAATCTGCAAAATGTTCTAAAGTAAGTATTCAAGAAATTGCTTAATTTCTCTTGGAGTTTATCTTAAAATAATATATTTATGGTATTCGTTCGTAAAAAAAACACATCTTGTATCAAGTCCTGGGGCCCGTTTCTCGAAGGTGCCGAAATGATTTTCGCACCCGGAAAGCTGAAGCAAAATCTCAAACCTTATGATAACAGAGTTGTTCTATAAACATCCGTAATATCATCAGAGTTCTCTTCATACAAGAAGTGTCAGGCATATACACCTTTCTGTTTTTAGATACAGATTAACGAAAAGTGGCTTTGCGGGCCCGGAGAGTTTCGGGGGCTTTCGAGAAACGAGCCCCAGCGGTGACAAAACAGACGACAGCGAGTTACCGTGCCTGGCCACAAAAGAGTTCTAATACTATTAATTACACCAATGCTGGGAAAAAATAACAATATTGATACAGATTTTTTTTTTCGAATTATTTAAGGCGTCAAGATCAAATTTAAGTCTGATGCTTATGTGCACTGGCAACAGAATAGAGTTAGAATATGTTTCAAAACAATAACAAGAGAAAACTGCGACTGTCTTGTCGTCTCGTTATAATGCATTCAGCATATTGCGGATCTATGCAGTCAACCGAACGGTAATAGAACTGTTGTTTCATGAGTCACCTTGTCAGAGGCGCCACCCACCTCTTAGTGCCTGAAGAAGACTTAATACAAAAAGAACAAACGACAGAACTAATGAACCAAGTCCTTGAAACAAAAGAGGTGCCACAAACAGGGAGCGAATGAAGGTATAGAATCTGAAGAGGTGCGTGGCTTGTGCCTCGTCCACTTGTCTCTTGTTTGGTAAAGTAGAGGGAAAAATTCTTTGAGAATCGAACAGTATTTACACCATACCTAACGTTACTCAAATTCTTTCAATTGACGACGTCACAACTTATTATAACTTTTTTTTAAACATCAAAACTCCCACATGCAAGGATAGAGATTTCTGCTATTATCGATATCTAGAAATAAATTTCACATTACTAGCATCTCTGGACGACGGAGGACACCGCTAAAGTTCACAACCTGGTGTTGTTTCATACAACTGCATCGTACACTGAAGGAACGGAGGCAAAACGAGGGACGTTGATATAGAGAAATGAAACTTAAAATGCCAACATTTTAGGTGCTTGATGCAATATACATAGTCGGCTTTTGGCAAATGAACATTGATGTATTTCGTAGTAACAGATGGACTCCCATAATTTTCTAGATGTCATGTCTCAAAACCTCAATATTTGATCTTTTTAAACAAGAGTTGAAGTACCCAGACTTGCACGTCTTATCACAGTCCAAGGTCGATAGTTCTATCAATTTGATTAATGAATGTCCTTCTATCGAGAGCCTATTGTGATTACAAGAGGGGTAAGGGTTGCTTGAGTGTTTGTCGTATATAAGCTTGTTTTGATGTCAACTAAAACGCGCTTTATCAACCAGTTGACGTCTGTAGAATTATTCCTTCTTAAGTGTGATGAGTGAATCGGATGAACGTCTGACCAGTCTGTAGACAATCCGGGCCCAAGCCATCACTAAGATGTAGCTTATGCTAATATCTAGCACAGGCCATCTCGCATAGTTAACATTGTGATGTTCAGAGTCGATGAAAGTAACATGTTCAGTAAGTTAGGTTTCAAACTAACTTGCTTAATGTGCTCAATATGCACACAGCCTAAATTTTCAAGGACGACCTTGGTTTCGTCGCAATAAATAGTTGACGACTGAAGTCATTATTTAGTTCACACTACATTGAGGTCTGTAAAACGAAAGGATCGGCTGTAAACGTCTCCACAGTAAGACAGCGAAGGGAACAAGAGAGCTATTGCGTTAAATGCTGTAGGCGAGAAGGTGACTTAGCGTCAAGACCGTGAGGGAAGAGGAATTCAGTTCAACGAAAAGGGTAATTTATCTTTGCATAGCTCTTTACAGGGAGACAAGAGCGAACAAAAACAACTTATAAGAAAATGTGCGAGAGACTCAATTTGAAAATGAACAAAAATAAACTAAACAAATGCCACGTCTGATAAGAAAAGAACCCTAAATAATGTCCCTTATCGGAGAGGTTTAGGGGTATTTTTCGTTCATACATATCTTTAGGTCATTTTGCAATAACACTGATTGTTATCATAGTTTGTACTTCGTAACAACGCTGAAACTGATAATTTTCCCCTTATCTTTCAGGTCATAACAACAAAATAAGTTATTTCAGTTTCCCGCTGGCTCATAGACATATTTAACTAGCTTTTTTCTCTCGTGTCAAAAAACATCATTTTCGTATTTTGCAAGATCCTTTTGTAAACATTCGGATATGTGAAAGATAGTTTGAATGATCAATTCTCCTTACTGTACGTCAAATGGTTCATTTGCTATAAGATTTGAGAATGTGTTAGTTAACCTAGCAATTATCTTTAAGCTTACGATTTTCTCCATTCATTCTTTCTGCTTAATAATTTTCTAAAATTAGTTAGATCGCTCTGTTATAGGGGATTCTGTCATACCAACTGCTCTCAAAAAGGTAATATAAAATGTCAAATATGCCACGAAATGAATCAAAACAAAAAGCTTAAAAAGACTAATCAACTTGAAAACGTCTCTAAATGTCCTTTGAGTCTACTCAAGTTTGCACAGTTTTCACATTTTCTTATTGCTAACCGTAAATGTATTATTACAATAAATAACCAAGTAAAAAAAAGCTTGACCTAACCGCTATAAACACACTGGGAACCAAATGTATAAACATATATATTTTTATATACTTCAATTTGTTCAATGGGCCGTATGAGGCATACTGAGAGCTGTTCATTTGCTAAACAGGACTGACCATTCTCGACTCACGTGACCATATTTAGTAAACTGCTGAATTCAGAGAACCATTGAACTTGTGTTTGCTGGTATCACGTGACCTCTGTAGTCTGTTGAGGAACTGGGCTTCCTGCTCAAGGAATTCTTCATCCTAAGAAAATGACAAAAAATTTGACAAAACTGAGCTCAATGCAGTGAAAGTTAAAATACTATATGACGATCTAAAGCTCCGGCCAAACGATAGCAACATTTCAACGCAACAGATCGCAGCATTGTTGGGTGCAACATGTTGCGTGCGTTTGGCCACCCTGTTGCGACATGTTGGGTGTTGTTGGCTCAAATTTGAAATGGCCAAATTTTTTCGTGCAACATTTGTGGATGTTGTATGATGTTGTAGTCGTTTGGCCAGGTTTGTGCAACAATGTTGCGCCTGGGCATGCGCACTAGTTCGATTTCAACTCGCAACATGTCGCAACACGTTGCAACAGGGTGGCCAAACGCACGCAACATGTTGCACCCAACAATGTTGCTATCTGTTGCCTTCAAATGTAGCGATCGTTTGGCCGGAGCGTGCAAATGCTGGGCTTGCAAATGTTGGGATATGTTGCGTTGAAGTGTTGCTATCGTTTGGTCGGGGCTTAACGAAGACAATAATTTTGGAAGAGACCATGAATGGATCATTTTCATATTCTCGGTATTGGATTGGAACAAGCTTGCAAAGAGGCTAAAGCGGGGAGTCGTTTCAAATGCAAATGATATTAATCTCATTAAAATGATATTCCCGTCATGAGCCTCCATTGCAAGCTAGTTCCAGTCCAACACCGGGAATACAAATTTGGTCTATTACGTTTTATACTAATTATAGATAGGACCCTGTGCGCGCTCTGATTAATCAAAACCCCATGTTTTATCAGAGTGTAAAACATGGAAAAAGCGTTTTTTGTTTTTCGCCAAATTTGAGAACACTTGGGAAATGTAGAAAACACTGGCCTGCGGCTCCTACTTTTTTGTCGTGTTCTCAAATACCCGCCGTGCTTTATCACAGTGTAACACACGGCTTAGACTTCTTTATTTGCTAAATACAACGGACCGAGAAAGAAGACGTTTTCAATGCTAGATATATCACACGCTTAAGGCTACTCCGCCTGGATCCCCAGCCTGGTTAAAAGAGGAATTTTCAGATTCTTACTGGCCAATCAGAAGCATTAAAACCTATCACGTCAGGTTAATTCGGGAATTCCATAAAAGCATGAGAGACCTTCGTAAATCAGTATTTTAAACTTTACCCCGCTTACCTTTTCTTTGTCATGAGACCATTTCCGAAGTGTTCTTTTCAACTCAAGACTATTCACCAACAAATCAGGGGTCCCAGGAGCAGGTATTGGCAGG
>JAHPZR010054827.1:10000-20453 GCA_019787425.1 Platygyra sinensis | reverse complement strand
GTCTTCATGTCACCCGAATCACTGAGTCGCTTGTTTATTGAATCAATGACTTGCTTGTTGGTCGATGAGAACTCGAATCGTTCGAATTTTTTTTCTTCGCTCCAGTAACGTAGGTAAAACTCCAACGTTTCCTTCTGAAATTCAGCCTTTCTGACACCTGCAAGCATCCCCTCGTAGCTTTCAACGATCCTAACCATAACCCCACTGTGGTTTCCCTGTCCCAGAGATTTTTCAATCTCCCAGGCGTCTTCGTAAAACTTCATTGCTTCATCATAGTTCTTTAAACGTCGACAAATCTCTGCCATTTGGAAAGCACTCCGTGCAGTCCAAGGATGGTTTCCTAGAATGTCCTTTCTAATATTATAACCGTTCTTTGCAGGTTGGTAGGCTTCCTTGTCCTCTCCTAGCCATGCGTGCGCGTTGGCAATGTTTCTGCTGTATATCGCCGTGTTTAACATCCCCGGGACTTTGAGTTCTCTCGCGAGCTCTAGGGCCTCTTGATAGCATTTGATGGCGTCGCGAAAGTGCCTGCTAGCTTCCTCTTCCTGTCCCGCTTTCCGACAGATCCGACCTTTTTTCTTCATAGGCTGTACCAATCTGACCTTTGAAAAGTGGCATATCAAAGTGATTCATAGAGCCAGAGAGCTCCTTCCTCATCTCATAAGCTCTCGTATAGTACTTTATCGCCTCATCTGCTTCGCCCAGGTTGCAGTGACAGTTTCCGATGGCGTTCAGGCATCTGGTGATGCTTGTGTGGTTCGACAGTATATCTTCCATTATCTTAAGCGACTGATGCCAAGAAAAATACAAAAAAGAAGCTCTTTGGTTCTACGAAAAGGCATGGAATTCCCCAGACATCAAAAAGCTACCTGATAGTCACAGAGAAGCCATTTTGCAAGACTTGAAAAGCTACGCGTCTTCGCTTGAGGACAAGAAAAGGGTAGAGAAGTACGGGGCTTTGTTTAAGGTATGAAATGGCTCATTATCCTTATAATCAGTAAAGAGTTACAGACTGATTTTCTATGTGCCTATAGCTCACAATGAAAATCGAAAACAAAAAGAGTTGTATAACAGTTTAAATTTCATGAGAGAAAGTCTAATCGTAGTAGTATCTTACATAGATCAAGGAGAGGGTCTTCATAACCCTTTGGCATGGAATAAACTGCTGGAGGTTATTAGAACTGATAATAGTATGACAACCCGATATATGGCAAACTGCTGGCTTGTCTATAATGAATTGCGTCTCTCATGTGTATACACGGCCACTGTTGTAAAAGAAAGTAGATCTTTTATGACCTTCTCAGCCGTTTTCGCTCCCGTTCTGAGGCGCAACGTGCATACATAAACGATTGCCTGACTGATCGATGGATTGATTGATTGATTGCTTGATTGATTGATTGATGGGATGATTGATGTACATGTATCGATGGATTGCCCGAGCGACCAAAAGATTTATTGAACGCTTTTTCTCTTAAGGTAATTCCCCTGAAATAAAACTGACAATAGATTTTCGTTCAAACTTTGCCCACTGATTATTTATCATATGAGAACTTCAATTTTGAAATAAAAAAGGGGGGTGCCCATACTCATTAAGGAGCACTGGAGCATTGAAAATGACACATTTTGGCATTATTTGATGCTTTTTACAAGAACGCATTCCCAGTTATTATTGTAAAGTTTTGTGACCGAGACTCATGAGAACACGAATTAAACTGGAGTCAATGCATTGTATCGGACACAAGTAAACCTTTTAAGTTTGATTTAGACAGAAAGCTGAATTCTTGATTAACATTTCAACCAAATTTCTTGACATGGTTACCATACGGCAAAATAGAAAAGACCACAGTTTACCTGCTATTTTCGTTATTTATTCAATTTTCAGCAATAGGAATCAGATCAGTCTTTCCTCAAGCAAAGTTTATGATAAGTTGATTACAATGACTGAAAAAAAAGTTGGGATGCCCGTGCTCGTTGGTGAGCTATAACCATTTTCCAACTGACAGCGCTCAATATCAAGGCAAATCCGCTATGTTTTCAATATGCACGTGCACGCGGGCGCGCTAAATAACGCCATAAATTATGCGCAGAAAGGATGCGCAGTGCAATTGTGAGGAATAACCTTAATAACCGAATACACGTGTCTTTCGTACTCGAGACAAACTTGAAAAATCAAGTAGCTCGCGACTGTTTCGCCTCGGCCCTAGAGCAGGTCAGCGTATCCAAGGCAGCAATAAACCTTGAATACCACTAGACCACTGGACAGTCCACTGGCTAGGTCGAACTTTTCAAATTCTCTTTCGTTTAAAATTGCCATTTCCTGAGAGTACCGGATTATTTTGTAGCTGAGAGTGGAGAGCCTTACTACCAAATCAGTTCCTTAGACCTGTCTAATTTTAACGTGTGAGTATTCCACAAGGCTAAACAGACTGACATTTGCGTAATAAATTTTCTTTGTTGTGATGCCTTTTTTTGAATTATTTAGGAAGCCAAGCAGAGTGGATCACTGGACAGCTCCTTGCAATCTATTTCTCCTTCAGGATCAGCAGGTATTCTATATCAAGTTTTATAGATTAGTAATACTTATTGCGCAAAATGTGCGTTAACCCTCGGAAGTACAAGGGAGGGGGGAACTCCCCCATTAAGTTTTTAAAACAAAATTTACTCTAAGGGCCTGTTACAAAGAGGGAGGGTTACCCTAGCAAGCAGGTTAACCCTAGATGGAGGCCAAAAGATAGCCCGGGTTTAGAAATTTCACAAGTAGGATAATCCTTCAAACCGGAACACCTTGATGCCCGGTTACACTCAAAGGGTCTAAAAAATGAAAAAATATAAATAAATAAAATAAAAAGTTAACCCTTGTAGCCGGGTTACCCTAACTGGAGTTTTTACAAGGGAAAACGTTAACCCGCCTGTCACGGTACCCCTAGCACATAGATAGCGTAAACCTCCTACCCGGGTAAGTAAACACGACGAAAAAAATAGGAAATGTATGAGTTCTAGAGTAACCCGCTTCCTAGGGAAACCCGCTTGCTAGGGTAACTCTCTCTCCTTGTAAACAGTCCCTAAAGGAGGGTCTCAATAGGGTTAACCGTCAACCGTCATTTGGCCAAAAAGTTAACCGTTAACCGTCAAAAAAGCAATATTTTTACCGTCAGTCGTCATCATCACCATCATCATCATCATCGTTGTCGTTGTCGTTTTCGGGGTCGTTGTCGTTGAGGTCGTTGTCGCTGTTTTCGTTGTTGTTGTCGTTGTTGTTGTTATTATTATCATCATTAGTTTATTATTATGTGCAATTCCACCGGTTATCGACAGGTGACGTAAAACCATCAGTCATCATGTATCACTTTGCATGACCTCGCTATCGCTTTTCCTTTACTTTTACATAAGGTAAAGGTAAAACCTAACCAACTAATTAAATTAAATTATAAAAAACTAATAGAATAAAAAGAATGATAAAATAGCTTCTTTACAAGGAAGCCGTCTATAAAAGCAAAATAAAACTTGCATAAGACTGTTATTGAAATCATAATTCTTCAACATACAATTAAATTCATTAGGAGAGGGGGCGACTGTCGAATATCCCAGGGCAGATTATCCCACCATACTGCTCCGGGGCTGTGGGATGACAAGTACACAGTCAACTCTTAGGTTAAAGGTTAAGGTAATGAAACTTAAGATATTAGATTTCCACTTGACGTTTAAAACGGGAGTCAAACACCTCAAACGAGACGTCTGACTCTGGCCAAATGACCCTTAGCCTTTTGCCGTTTTCAGTTAACATGAATGCAAAGAATATTTAACTTACTTTGACGTCACAACACGCCAGTATTATAGCTACTGGAGTGTACGATAGCTCGTTCACATTTAGAGTACTATCAGAAACTAAAAATGGTCGGTAGCCATCAGAAATATACTTTCGGATGGTTTGTCGAGTCTTAAGATTAATAGCCTGATTTCAGTGTAATCAGATGCACAATGCAAATCTGCTATTTACAACTTCCCATGAAACTGGCCTTCAATGCGTTATGTACTTCATTCACGAATTAATACTTGATAGCTTAATTTTCCTTTCCAACTTTTGGTATATTGGTAGAGTTACTTAATATGTCTAAAAGACGAATTTTCCTCTCTTTAATTGTATCAGCTGAGCAGCTGTCTAGCGAAAACCAAGATGTCTCCGAGAAAGACGTCGACGACCGAGACAATTACAGCTACAGTGATGCTGACGATGGTACTAACATTGACGAAGATATCACGAAGAATCAGGTGGTAGAGGAGGCAGAGAATCCGGATGAACAAGAACCAGTCAAGAAAAAGATACGCGAGTAAATGACAATTATAATGTGAACTCAGTTTCAAAGAGAATCATGGTTAAAAAATGTTGTGTTCTAAGCATTAAGTTAGTCTTTGTGTAGTTTGAAGTTGTGTTTAAAACCGTGTTGTTAAGGGGAGAGGAACTTAACTACAAATCTGTTGCTAAGGAAATCTCAAAACCTTTTTTTTTTGCTCCTGAAGTCCAGTGGGCATCAAAGTTTACCTTGTTTGTTCCATTCACATTTCCTTTAAATGTTTTGAACCACGCCCATATTTGGTATGTCACGTGGCCACAATAGAAAACGTCTAAAAAGTCGGACTGAGTGGATCGTTTTCGAAACATAACAATACGTTTTGTTAAAACACGGCATTATCTACAACTTGGAGTATGCGTTTGAGAAATGTACAATATTTCGAAAATTATAGATCTTTTAGTGCTTTTATAGCCTCTTAAAGATCTATAATTTTCGAAATATTGTACATTTCCTCAAACGCATACTACAAGTTGTAGATAATGCCGTGTTTTAACAAAACGCATTGTTATATTTCGAAAACGATCAGCTCAGTCCGAGTTTTTAGACGTTTTCTATTGTGGTCACGTGACATACCAAATATGGGCGTGGTTCGAAACATTTAAAGGAAACGTGAATCGAACAAACACGGTAATTTTGATACCCACTGGACCTCAGGAGCCAAAAAAGGAGGTTTTGAGATTTCCTTAGCAACAGATTTGTAGTTAAGTTTCTCCCCCCTTTATACTGCTTAAAATCATCCAACTCATTTTAACTAAATTATTTGAGATAGTCCGTGTTTTCACGTAGCCTCGGCGTGTGTCTGCCTTTTGAAGAGTGCAGTAACTGGTGAAGGGCACTGACTGGGATCTCTAAATTTTGCACCGTAGCAAGCCAGCTACAGCGCTTTTGCACATAGCAAAATGAACTACGGAGCCCTATGCTAAAAGATACGTCGTGAGGTAAAACGCCAAATCCAGCGAAATTTCCTGTGAAAGTTGCTGGACTTGCTGAATTTGAACGAGTTGTGATGGTATATACAGTCACTATTAATCTTAACCCGAAGCGTTCGAGTAGTCAGAAATTAACATACCAAACATAGTAGCGGGGACGTAAAAAATAGCTGTAAATAAACTTCGAACATTGTAGATAAATATTTAATAACCTTATGATTTTTCAGAGACAGAGTACCTGCTGAAGGTGACACTTGGAACCTCCAGGAAGCTGCTGCATTGGTCACATTTCGTCCAGGAGCTATAACAAAACCCTTGCTGATTAGTTGCTCGTTATGGAATCCCAGGACCTTCTCTCCACCTCTTGGCAACGATAATGAGCTCTTGGTAAGCAACGTGATTGAACTGTCACATGACGGTCCACCTGACCTGGAATTCATTGAGGATCCCCAAGTAAACGTTACAGTGGCTTTGATGCACAGTGCCTCTAATTTTAAGGGGTATGAAGTTGTTATCAAGCAGTTGGTTGACCCAGAAAACAATGAGTGGATAGATTTGGTAACCAACACCTTTTGGCACACATCAGGTATTACATTAGAACAAATGTTAGCCGGTTAGTAGGTATGGTAAAAGAACTACAATCGAGAAACATCTCGGACAGCACAAAAAACATTTGAACTGAGAACATAGCTGCAATGCTTATTAATCCTTATTCAAATGGTCTCGTTACTCTTTCATCCATTTGAATTGTTTTTGGATTGATTTCATCCTCAAAAGTGAGGTGACGGTTGTTAGTTGCACAGGTTGATAGTTCAATAGAACTTTTGTACCATCCGGTCACATGGTACGGAATAAATTATGCTGGGACACAAATAACGCAGTTTGACTTCCAAAACCAGCCCAGCTTTTCTTTGTTTTGAAAATCCCTTTGGGTTACCTGCGTCCGAGCATAAGTTGTTTCGTACCTTAACGGCGCACTTAAAACAAATAAGCTCCAGTTGAGAAAAGTAACTTTTATTAAAGGAACAATCAATAATTACAAAAAGACATAGCTGAATTTACATGCATATACTTTTAATTCTATTTTTAACCGTTATAAGCCTCATAACTGCATTTAATCGTAGTTATTCTTAAAAAAAAAAAAAAACTTTTATTTTTAGAGTAGTGTATGTAATTGTTATTGTTTGTAATTGGATGTAACTTATGTAATTATCTAATAGGTCCACATCAACCTTTTTGGTTGCCACTTCCGACCAATTTTACCAAAATTAAGTATGTATGTATATGTATGCAAAGGGCCTATTGCTAGAAACCTGCACTAGTATCGCAAGGTCACGCGTTCGGAGTTTGTTCAATTCTGAATATTATCTCTACTGCATGGTATTCTCGCAATTTCTCAATCTTCAGTTTCGCAGTTAAGATAACTATCTTTCACATGTTTACTTCCATAGTAACATGAAGTGGGGTGAATCACTTTGTCAGACTGCAGCGTTTTATTTGTAGATTCAATCTCTCTCCGACCATGATTTGCGCATATATTTACATAGACCTTATGGCAAAAATGAGCGAAAGCGATATTCTTTCATTATCTGTCATTGAATAGTTGCTATTTTTTTGGACAATCAGTCTAAAATGCTCGCTCTAAAACACCTCGTAAAGACCAGGAGATCTTATATCTACTCAATTATACAATATAGCTATAATATAATAATGTGATATATTTAGCAATTATTGAATGAGGCTGAGTACGATATGAATAATTCTGCAGATCAAGGAGGGTGATATCCACAGAGGCCGAAGGCCGAGGTGGATAACACCCTCCGAGATCTGCAGAATTCTTCATATCCTACGAAAGCCGAATTCAATAATTGCTTTATTATTCATTCAAATATTTCCCCCTTCTTAAGGAGTTTCGCTACTGCGCTCTTTGTTCTTCTGCTTACCAAAATAATGCAATCTCGTCCCCAGATTTTTTTTTCGGTCAACCGTTCAATAATCTGCAGCGGGCTGCATTTATGACGTCATTTTGACGTCATCGGTTCAATAATCTGCAGCGGGCTGCACTTTTGACGTCATTGATGCAATATGACAAAGATTCTTTTCAAATTTGGTGAACAGCAGCTGGTTATGGTGAATTATGCGTGCGGTTTTAAAGACCCGGTATTGCCCATTGAGCATTGCACGCTGCGATCTCTTGGCGGCCATTTTTGTGATGTTGAAAAATCTGAGGCTTTTGATAGCGGCCAGAATACATTTCTTTAATAACAATGGACGCCTCGCTCCCGTGAAAACCAAAACAACAACGGAGGCGCGCGAAGCATAATGGCCAATACTGGGCCTTTAACCAATCAGAAACGGGAAAATATTTTGAATGAATAATAAAGGTAATTATAATTATGATATACTTATGTTGCAGCTAAATCTACCGCTCCCAACTGGCTTTTCCCATTTGCTGAAGCCGCATGCGCAATAACGCGTTGTTCCTCCTTTGCCGCAATCTGGCGCCTTAAATCTTTCATTTTCCGGAAGCCCAAGCCTGTTGCTGCTGAATTTTCCTGTACAGTGCCAGACTATCCAGATGTCAGTGTTTCAATCCCTTGGAATTCTGTGCCTGCCAAAGAAGACTTCTGCTTGACACTTAAGGTAAATTTTGTAGCTGCAGTGTATAGGCTACATTTTTTGGGCTTCAATAGTGTGTTTCGCAATTTATTAGACACCGATCGAATAAAGAAGTGTCTCTGCATTTAAACACACAGTTCAACTTCGGTAATCGTTAGTTTCATTCAAACAATCATGTAACAGCGGATTGTTTGATGATTTCGTTTTGCTTCTGGTCTCAAGGTCCAAGAACTCCCAAGCATTGGCCCTGACGGAGAAGAAATGTTAATTGGTCCAGTCCTTCACATATCATCTTCTCACAATGTTGAACTTTTGAAACCAGCAAAAATCACGATCCCTCTTGAGTTCTTTCAAGGCAAAGGGGATTTGGCCAACGTGCTTTGTGGTCAGTGGAGGATATTGCACTATTCAAGAGAAAAATCACAAGAATGGACTGAAAGTAACGATCAGTTAGTGATGCCACCAGTTCTTGCAAATGGAATAGTAACATTTCAAGTCAAACATTTCTGTCGGTAAGTGAAGGGCTGTTTCTTTCCTTGTAACTTCGCTTGGAATACAAAGAACATAAATTCTCTTGAATTGTACGTTTTATTCATTTTTATTTTAAAGAAACAATTAATCATTTGCTGCTAAGGTAGAAGAGCGTCAAATAAGCAATAATAAAGTAAAGGACTGACACGTGAATTGAAAACAAAGAGCTGGAAAATTTTGCCTTAATTTTAGCAATATCCTCCTACTACAACTGTTGAAAAAAGTTCTTTCGCGTAAGATCATCATAATTCCTCGGAGGGGAGAAGGGGAAGGCTAGATCCCGAGTTCACAAGCTTATTGTTGTACAACAACAACAACAACAACAACAACAACAACAATTTTATTTACCCCATAAACTTACTTACATGCAGATAAATTATTCAAATAGATAGAGATAGATATAAGGGGTCTGGCTGCCTGAAATAACTAGGAAGTTAAAAGGGGCAGGCTAAGTTGATCATGGTAAATATACAAAAATCATGACGTCAGATGGCACGCATAATGTTAAGTTCGAATGAGAATGCTGTTCCTTTCTTAGCCAGCAATATAAGTTCCCAGATTATAAACTCGAGTCGACCCGACCCAATGTAGGTCGGATGTATTGAGCTTAATTGGAGCTGGTAACACTATCGCATGTATTTTCTGGACGTCCTGCAAGACACGTACTTCTATTATGTTTATTCACTACATGTTCATGGGACATTGGGTTGTCTGAAAGAACTTGAAATTCATAAATAATAAAACCTATCCTTTAAATACCAGTTTGGGTTTGCATTAAATGAACTCACGCCCGTGTCTGTCAAGAACAGCTATATAGGGGAATCCTTGTTTACAATACTTGCCTCATTAGCTTAAGCAAACCAGTTTCTGATGGAGCTTCAAATAAATCACTTCTGAATGTTAAAACTTCATAGTACGATTAACTCTGCCAATAAATATGAGCCTGATGTATTGAATACTTTTTGTGCAACACGGGTTTAAAAACTTAAAATTTTACAAAGAATGTATGAGCTCATTAGCGCTTTTGCCACCCAGAAATTTTGCAGTTTTTGAAAGACCATGTCTCGTTAAATATTACACCCAAAGAGCCAAAACTTTGCCCATGTTTTAACTTTCACTTGCTTTTTAGCTGCCTGGAGTCAATATGTAGAGGATATTACACGGTGGCGAGAAGATATGAATTTTATGTTCGAGTGGCAAGAACAATATCTCACGAGTGAACGAAGCGAACGAGTGAGATATTGTTCTTGCCACGAGAACATAAAATTCATATCTTCGAGCCAACGTGTAATGTTCTTTTCATTATATGGAGAAACCAATTCAACAAAAGCAAAAGGCGGGAATCGTGACGTCATTGAAAGATACGACACTCACAAGGTGACATACGGAAAATACGCCACTCGGGTCCCGGATGAAGTGGCGTATGGAATCTACGAGTGGTTTAGTTCCCAGTAAAACACTCTCCTCCATATAATAAATACCTAACAAGTTTTCTTCTGTGTGCAAATCGTATGCAAATGAGCAAAAATGTAAACAATGGCGTCAGCATGAATCCCCGTATAATCTGCAGAGAGTTGCAATAAAACATTTCGCTAAGCGTAAGGAAAGGTAAATTTCCAGTCTCTTCGCTCGATGGGTCCTCTATAATGTGTATGATTATGTACTATTCTTCTTAGGATTTGGCTGTGGTGGTTGAAGATTGAGACGCCCTTTGGCCGCCTAAGACTACTTGCCTGTGACCTATACAAAAGGTCCATGGGAAAACAAGCTGGATTTTTAGCTCACTTGTGCGAAGATGTAAGACCTACCAACTATCTGCTGATTCTGAACTGTTTCCCAATTCAATTGAAACATGAAGTGAATAGCCATATATCGTCAAATTACAATGTGATTCTTCAAGGAGAGGGATCATCAGAGGAGCCGCTTTGTACCAAAGAACAGGCGTTCGTATCTTTTTCTGAGGCATTTTCGCTTCAGCAAAGTGGAAACACAGAAGACCTTTACTTGCGGTACGTGACTGCT